>JAPYZL010075368.1:0-11860 GCA_030522825.1 Platygaster orseoliae | reverse complement strand
ATTATTATATTCAATTTTTCACGGAAAAAGTTTTTTCGGAAACAAACCACTGACATCAGCTGCGTACACGGACGCGCGAATACGCGTGCGTTAGTAAAAATGGCCGCTAACCTCACCAGCCAATCAGCGCATAGGCAAGTTTACCACTCTCTTCCTTGAGGTTCTCTACCAAAATCGCCGCGTTACGATTTGAAATCGCCTTGAAAGTAGCCTCGCTTTTTCTAAACCAGAAACAGCGAAAGAAATAGGATTTTCTTATGAAATGTTAAAATTTTCTTGAATTTTTCAATTACAACGTTTTTGAACGAAAAAAATTCGCAACATTATAAAAAATATGAGTATATTGAAACCCAGTATTGAAAATTTTCAACAAATAAATTATTTATTCTTGTTATATTATATTTTTTACATGTGGTCCAATATTTTTATTCTAAAATACATGAATTTTTTTCAGGGTGAATAATAAAAATAAAGTAGTAATAATATTTGTAAAGGCTGACAAACTTAGATATATATATCACAAGAATTAAATAAAAAAATCACAACATGAAAACCCTGTATAGTACTTATGTAACATTTAGAAGAACTAGGATACTTCATATCCATATCGGACACAAATCACGTTGGTCGCATACTGATAGCATGGTATCCGATAGCTATCGGATAGGCACGGATAGGTATCGGATACCTCGGCTGAACATGCTGAAAGAAAAAACTAATGTTCTTGTCACACACATACCCACTATAGGTACTCATATGCCTATACAGCAAGTAGCCCGCAAAATAGCAGCACTGTGAAGCACTGTGAAGTGAAAATTGCCCAATTGGTGACTTGTCGCCGACAGCTGAAAATCAGTAGCCAAACCATCATGCGAAATCGCCTGATTGGCGATAAGTAGCCTCATCTGGCAACACTGCTGAATTGGTGTATTCTGAACACCTGAACAGCACTCGACGGCCGCGAGTTTTCTGCTATCAAGATAGGAAACTCGAACGAACTCGAATAAAATGATGCTTGATCCACGGACGGTTAATCTTATGGCGTTTTCGAGTGACCTAATCTGGAGCAGATCTCGAGCAATTTCTAGGCATAAATAAGCAGAGTTGAACTCGTATCAGCAGACAAATTTGCTCGAGATCCGATCTAGATTGGTCACTCGAAAACGCCATTAAACGAAAAAAAACTATCTTCCGTTATAATTTATGTTCATCTTTGAATCTAATCTGAAACCATTAACTCCGAATTTCCTTTCCAGGAATTCGTAACGTTTTTTTTGCAAATTCGCCAGCTGTAAATTTTTTCGATTTACGAAGTCGCCATGTTTGCAGGCAAACCCTCGCATCTCGATGATACCGCGAATTTTGAATCGCAAAATCCAGTCCTAGTTCGAACTAAAGTTTTTACATAAAAAAAAAAACGAACATTTTCGTATGAAAAGCCTCGATTATTCGTGAAACCTTTGGAAAACCGTTTTCATCCCTCTCTCTAACGACCCTCTTTTTTCTGTGACGTCACAGCAACGTCGTCCGACGTGATAAGATGTGATAAGAGCATTACTACCACGCGTAGTTTTTCAGACAGGTCGTCGGAAAAATTTCGCGTTTTTTGAAATTGCCGTCATAAAAATGCAAGATATTAAAGGCGTTGGTGTTTTTTTTTTTATTGGAATCGTTTCGCGTCATGAAACATGAGTGTTTTATTGACGAAAGTGCAGATACGTGACGAAAAATCGTTATGATGGAAACAACGACGAGTGAAGGAAATGCGGCGAAAGCGATTGGCGGAGACGACTGCGAAAATTCGGAAGAAAATGAGAGACCCTCGGGAGAACGTTGGGCCCCGGTTGGAGCCAACGATGGGGATTACGATTTTCCGGGGGAGCATAAATACAGTTTGGACAGGTGAAAATTGGATTTAAAGAATATATAGAATATATATGTCTAAAATCAATAATTTATTGTTGGCTTTCCGATTTTTGGGGGTGGTGGTACCGTAATTTGAAAACGGTGCAATTTGATTGGTAGGTTTGAAATTTGACTTGTTATGCTGGCAGCAGTGTGACGAATGGGGATTCCCCGGGGCCTTATGGGTGCTTATGGGTCTGATACGTCTCTTATATATGATTTTGTTTTAAAAACTATGATTCAAATTCAGGCATTTCAAAAACTTGTGAATTGTACCTTTGGAAAATCTTTAATTACATGTAAAAAATAGGGGAAATTCGGGATTTACAGACTCAATTTTTGGGGGGAGGGAGGGTTGGTACTGTAATTCGTAAAAGGTGCAATTTGATTGGTTGGTTTGAAATTTGACTTGTTATGTTGGCAGCAGTGTGACGAATGGAGATTTCCAGGGGCCTTATGCGGGTCTGATAAACTGGCTTATATATATATGATCATATTTTAAAAATTATGATTCAAATTCAAACACTTCAAAAACTTCCAAATTATAAAATTGGAAAATTTTTAATTCCATGTAAAAAATAGGAGAAATTCGGAGTTTACAGACTTAATTATTCATTTGAATTAAACGTATGGAAATACAAGTAAATTTTTATTTAAAAATGTGAAAAAGAAGTTGATCTCAATATATCGAAAAACCCTAATAACTGTGATTTTTATAAAAATCTCTATTACAAATTAAAAAAAAAACTCTGTTTTTAATAAACTGATTTTATATAAACTTTATGGAAAAATGATCATTTTATGGAACTGTTTTCATATATGTGATCTTATAAATACCGATTTTTATAAAACAATTTTATAGAAATTTTCATTTTTATCAAACTTTCATAAAATTGTTTATAAAGTACGAAACTTTATAAGTTTTTTTTTTAAAAGAATAAAATTTTCATGAAACTGTTTTTATAAAAATCGAAGTTTTTCATAAAGTATTTAAAAAATCGATTTATGAAAAAGTAGTTTTTTATGGAGATTTGTCGTTTTTTTATAAAAATCAGTTACTAGGGAAACTAAGAATGAAAATGTTTCATGAATAAAGTATAATTATTTTAGATGACACTTTGCATGTAATATCGTACAGTTTTCAAAGTATTATTATGATTCTAAGTTTTGGACAGTCTTATATATTTTCAGAGTAGGTATTTTCATTTTCATAATAAAAGTCAGTGAAAAAATTCATTAAGTTAAAAAAATCATTCATATTTTTCCTCTTGAATTCGTTTCTTCTTGAGATTATTTTATCTATCCAGAATTGAAGCATTCATTTTAATTCATATATTGAATTCTTTGAGTCATTTGCTTTCATAGAAGATTATTATGAATTTTAATTTCAATAATTTAAAAGCTGAATGTTATAAATAAAACATTTAAATTGTAGGATACGAAAAACAAAAATTCAAACCCCCAAAAATTTAATTTTTGCATTTTGAATCACACCAAAAAAAATTTCCGATTACAATTCAGAGACCAGTACTATTTTCGATGGAGGCCTATAAAAAAGATCGAAAATAATCTCAAAAATTTTAAAATCTGAAGACCCTGTAATTAAAGATTTCAAGTCCAAAATTTCAAATAATAAAATTTTAAGAATCATATTCTGAAGTCCTTTGTTTTTTGGACTTCAAATTTTGAAAATTTATTTAAAAATTATGATAAATAAAATCTTTAAATCTTTTGTAACAACTTTTAATTAAAGCTTTTCTGATGATTCAGATATTCAAAGTTTTGTTTTCCCAAAAAAATCTTTAAAAAATGATATAATATTTATAAAAACACATCGAAAATTTCCAAATCAATCTGAAAATGTCTCTGCATAAATTCTCTAGTTAAAATACACATGATTAATAGTTGATAAACCAGTTTTTCCGTAACATTTGCTCAAAATTAGGGTTGGAAAAAATTAATTTTTTTGTATCCCAGTTTACCGTACGAAATGGAAAGGCTTCAAATTTTGGAAGAGGAACAAGAAATGTTGAATGCATCTCTCAGCGCCTTAACAACACATTTCGCACAGGTACTGAAAAAACAACTTACTTTCAAAAACCTACATTTAAAAAAAAATAAATAAATGATTTTAAACATTCTTAAAGGTACAATTCCGACTGAAACAAATCGTAGACGCTCCAGCTGAAGAAAAAGAAAATCTTCTGAAAGAACTCGAAGAATTTGCATTCAGGGGAATCCCTGAAATTCCCAAAGACCTTTCTTTTGGAAGCAAATCTTCGCTATCGAATTCGCCTTCGTTTTGTAAGCAAAATGTAAGCTCCGTGAAAAAGCTCCATTACGCATTATTTCTCATTTTCACAAACGAATTGTTTTTTTTTTTGTATCACGTCGCTTCAATAAATCTCTTTTATTTCCAACTTGCTTTGTTTCTTTTTTCTCTTGTTCACTCATTGTTATACTTCTTTTGTGTATGCATGTACGTGTAATTTTTTTTTTTTATACTTTATTTGTAAAAAAAATATATTCGAAAATTGGTAGAGTACCGATGAATCAAACGATGAGGAACTGGATACGAAAATGTCGCAGCAGAGAACGAAACAAAAAGAGTTGATAAATCAACTGAAAACGCAATTAGAGGATTTGGAACAATACGCTTATGAAACCGGAAACGCGGATTTGCCACAAAGCGTTGTTTTGGAGCGCCAAAATATGATTATAAGTAGGTCAAAAGAAAAAGAGAAAAAACTATGAAGTTGATCAAAAGAAATGAAAAAATTATGTTCAAGTAATTTTTGAATGATTTTTCTAGATCATCTGAAAGAGAAACTGAATTTTAACATCGATGATCTATGCTCGTTGCCGTTGGAAGAATTGAGGTGGCAGGTGGATTATGCTATTAGTCAGGTAAAGTTAGAATATACACATAGTTGATTAAAAAAGTAAAATTGTAGAAAATTGAATTGAGACGCGAAAAAATATTTAAATGCCAGTGAATACAAAGATTCATGGTTTATAAACATTGTAAGCGAAAAAGCAGAATAAAGATCTCTCATAAAATAATTGAGTAAATCAACAAAAAGTTAGTAAACTTGGTTATAAAGTTCGCAAAAAAATTGAATGTACCGCTCAAGTCATTGCAAGTTTTACGGATTCTTGTTCTTGCGGAGCACGTGTTTTTTCGGATTCTCTATCTTTGTGGGGCCCTAGGCATTTGCATATTTTGCCTATACACAAATCCGGCACTGGGCCGGTATTTTCGAATAAACCTTCACTCATTAAACAATGTCTCTCTTCCCAGATCGTGAGCCCCTTGAAAATGAAGGAACAACTCGTTTCCCAGCTGAAAACCCAGGTCGCTGATCTGGAGCGTTTCATCGACTACCTCCAAGGCGAGGTGAGCCCCGAGACCCTGGCATGCACTTGCGCCTGCCCCGTCCACACCCGGGGTACCTCGTCTTCCACTCCGAAACGACCCTTTCCCCGGAGGCTCCAGAACGAAAACCAAGCCAAAAACCTGAACACGATCCAAAAAATCGTCACCCTCCTCCAAGTCTACGTCATGTCCCAACTGACCTGTGGAAGTCAAAGAGCCAAAAAAACCAGCTCCAAAAATTCCCTCTATAATTTCCGCGACTTGAGGACGCGACTGGACATCGCTGTCGAACACGTTTTGGACAGCGTCGCCCACAGCGCTTTCCAGGTCGAGGAAGACGAAAAAGTAGACTTGGATTTCAATGACTCGGATTCGGATTCGCAATTTTCGCGATACGACGCCAAAGTGACAAACGCCGTTAGGAAGCATTTGGCAGTTTGCCTCAGGGATTTGATGCATCACGGGCTCATGTCCGATGCTAAGGTCAACAGCGTCGTCCCTTTCGTAGGCTGTTTTCCCCAGAGGAGCCAGACTTCAGCCAACACCATGCACGCTTGGGAATTGGTGCTCAAATATTACGAGTTTAAAAATGGACATCGGTATAATTGCGCGCCGGCTCAGAAATTGTCGCAGAGTTTTAAGCTGGATTTGGCTGGAGAAAGAGGAGTCTCGGCGAAACAGGTCAATTTTAAAAAGTCGAATGATTTTTTTTTTTTTTTTTGATCGATCCTCTACAGAGGCGTAGGCAGAAAAAATTTTCGAGGGGTGTTTTTCGAAAAAATATTTACATATTTCCTTTAGGATTATATAATTTTGAATCCTTGAAGATATGGTTACGAGAATACAATTTTCAAATTTTTTTGAGTCCAAAAATGCGTATTTTTTTATGTTCGTATAATTCATTTTTCGATATTTTCAAGTAACTGAGTTTAAAACTTTTTCTCATAAATTTAGTGTTTTTCCATAATTTAATACATTTTCTTATTTTATTATGGATTTCTATACATCAGTCTTCTAGAATTCGATGCTCTAGGAATCAAAATTCTATAACTTGAATATTTTTTAAGAGTTTTTAAAAAAATATAGTTAAAGAGATTTCAAGTGTGATGCAATGGTATTGAAAATTACTTTTTGGCTATATTATTTATTTTTCAATATTCATTATTTATTATTTATTATTGTTATTCACTATATTTATTGCTTCAAAAATGTTTGGCTATATATTGTGTATAGTCAAACATTCATGATTATAATAATTTTATTTCAGAAAAAGTTCTTCTCAAGTTAGAATAGTTGTTATTTTGAGTTAGTAAAACTAAAAATTCTGGACTTAATTTGAATTTCATTAATTTTTTGATTTAGTATTGTCATTTTTATGCAATACTTTTTTATCATTATCACTTTCGTCTATTTTTCGTGAACTTATATTCTTAAGTAAATTTTCTTTATAAAGTTTTTGAGCATGAAAAGATTGATAGTGATTGTTGCATTTTTTTATTATTTACAAAAATGAAAAGGCTTTTTCAGTTTTTTTCAGATTTCTAGTATTTTCGTAAATGTTTATACATCAATTCTTAAAACTTAATGCGGTAGAATGCAAATATCGATAGATTTTTAATAATTTCATACATTTCAGGGATAATTATTATAGGTCTACGTTAATTCCAAGTAATTTACGTATCTATCCCTTGAATTTTCTTATTTTTCCGGCATTGATAATATTTTTTTATCGTTTTCCAGTATTTTTATACATTGATGCCATTTATGCAGATTTTTTAAAAACGCGATTTTTTCATAGAATTCAATAACTTTCAGTATTTTCCACGAATTGTATCATTCGGAAGATTTTCCAGTATTTTTATGAATTCCTGTCTAAATTTTTTACAACTTCATTTACAAATTTCAAAGTTTTTAGATACTTAGAATTTTCGTGGGTTCCAGTCTTTTTTTATATATCACTATTAAAAAATTTTTTTTTCCACTTTCATTATGGAAAATGTTTGGCTATAAACTTTATTGTAGTTTCAGAAGAAAGTCCTTCAAGTTAGAATAATTGTTATTTTGAGTTCGAAAAAATTTACTTATTTTATGATTTAGTATTGTTAGTTTTATGCATTATTTTTTATCATCCTCACTTGAGTATTTTTCGTGAAATAATAATGAATTCGTTTCGAATTTCGGGAGGGATTTGAACCCCCAAAACTCCCTCTGCCTATGCGCCTGATCCTCTATTTTATATGCATTTTGAAATATTAGAAATATAAGTTCCAGATCTTGCAAAATACAATTGTCAGGTAATTTTTTGTTTTCTATTCGCGGAAAATATAAATAACAGGTATATGTAAAATAATTTCGCGTATAAGCCGAAAATTAATCGTTTTAATTTTAATCAAGTTACATTTCACATGTACTATCTTTTTCTATCAAACAAACTTTGTACTCATTTTAATGTTTTCTAACTTATTTACAATGAAAATTTATTTCGACGGATTGGTGTAAATGGGAAAGCAACATTTCTTCTATTTTACGAGTATAAGACACAAAAAATTATTCAAGATCTATGATGTTATGTACACATATTTAACTGAAAATTCAATTTTTTTTTAATTCTAACATCTTAATATTTCAATATGGAGGTAAAATGAATAATCACACTAATTTCAACTAAATTGTTGTTTAGAAAAAAATTTCTTGAAATATGAAATTCTCAATATTTTTTACTTAATGTATTATAAAGTAGTCAGGAGGACCAAGAATTTCAGCGGAACCACTCAAAATTTAGTCAGACTTACTCGAGATAAGTAAATATTTTATGAAGAAATTCTGCTTCAGAAAACACAGATAAATATGATAGAATTACGTCCATTAATGACAAAAAAAATAAATAAATAAAAAAAAAAGATTTTTCAACTTTTTAAAATCTTCATTACCATGAAATTCGTATATTAAATAACTTCTTAATCATTATTATAAAAAGATAGATATAACTTTAATTCTTAAAATGACAAACTTTCATTTATTCCATACTCATTTAAATGCTATATATTATAATGATATGATTTCCTATTATTTTAGAGCTTACTAGTCACAATTGGAAACATAATCGCATCCCACACTCCATACAGAAGAGGATACGACTCGCATTTCAAGGCCTTCATTTGCGCAGCTCTAAAGTAATGTATCTAAATTTCTCATAAACTTAAAAAAAAATTAATTATTACTATCATTACAGTTGTTGCGTTTTTTTTCAGCTCAAATAAGTTGGTTGCGTGGCTGAAACTCATTTTACAGTGTCAATATCTTTTGGAAAATCATTACACATCATGGAGTTACGTCGTAAAAACAGGTAATTTACAAAATTTTTAATCCAGAAGTATATAAGAAAATTTTTATCAGTATTTTTCTATAAAATTTTCTAGTATCTCTGTAATTTCTAAGTTTGCAGTTGTTGACTCCGTCATTTGTAAATTGAGAATTTTCTTGTTTTTTATTTTAATTTTTAGAAATCTACATTTATTTTTTGTTTAATTTTAATTTTTGAAAATATTAAAAAACGTACTATGCATTCAATTTTAGCGTTTTTCATTTGGTGGATTTCAAAATTCTCAATTTTCAAATAAGTTACCTTCCATCAGCATTGTATCTATAGTTCTATAATCATCAAAAAAATTTGGCAATTGACACTATCAGTATCATAATTCCAGAATTATGAAAAAAATTTCGGATATGATGAAAATCAAACAAGGTAAAAAAATTTTAAATATGATTTTCCAGGTTTCCAGGACGCCTTTCACGCCTTGGACCGGCTGAAAAACTGTAAATTCGATCTTCCCGTCGATCTCGCGATACGTCATTTTCAAAATATCAAGGATGCTTTTTAATCGAACATATCTTGCCTCCGGATACAAAAAATGCTTGTATAGCTCATAAAAAAAAGTTGCGTCGTTAATTTTGAATCTCAGATCTCTTGTACCACTATTTCGAGATCAATAAAAATTTATTTATCGTCGTTGTTGAACATATATACACACATTGTGCGCTGTTAAGGGACATACGCAGAAAAAATCTCACAAAAGGGCTTTTTGAACAAAATTTGAACATCTTCGAAATTCCGCAAACTTTAAATTTTTACAACACAGAATTATATTTTTAAATCTTTTAATACCTTTATATTTTATATTTGAACTTTTCTAATTGAGTTCTTTTAATTTGAAGGGATATATTTTGAATTATATAGATAAATTATACAATAGCGATTTCAATACTTGACAAATTAAAATATAAAATCATTCTTCTTTGACTATTCAAATTGTAAAATTATTATTTGTAAATGAATTCGGAGTTCGCATCAAAATTCAAGAGCATTTCGAACTATCAACTTGTAATATTTTATAATTTCTTATTTTCTTATCTAAATAAAAATGTTAGAAAATCATGTTTTTTAAGTTTGAATTAAAAAGAAAAACAACTAGTTACTCCAAAGTTTTTTAATCTTAGAAATGAAAAATTTCAAGTTATTGAATTTTTCAACATACTCATATGCAAATTTTACGTATTTTGAAAAATTTTACTTTTTTCCTTAATTTCGACGATAGTTTGAGCCTCGAAAAACCCTTCTCTGCGCACGTCCAAGCGCTGTTAATTTTGCGTTCGTACTGTGATTGAAATGTAAAACTAAGCAAAATATGCTTTTTACTAACAAAAGTATCGAAACGTATCACAAATATATTTGTTGAATCAAAGAGTTTCTTAATATTAAACCCTCCCTCCGCAATAACAACACAAGCTTTTTTTTCACTATTTATTTTTTCGTTACATCATAAATTGATGTAAAATACTATAAAATTTTTCCTTAAAATAAATAAAGTTTCAAACAAGTAAAAAAAGTTTAGTGTTTCACTTCGAAAACATTTTAATATAAAGGCCATTTTTCAATATATATGAATTGCTACAGTTGGCACGTAAAGGTCGTATATAAATATTTTTTATATCGTTATGGATATGATAAATTCAGTATATCAAATACTATATAAATGCCAAGTACTGTGGGATAAAATATATATTTTTGGAAGTACGCTTTTGCAATTTATCGTTATTGTACGTATTCGATAACAAATCATCTATAATTTCATACATAAAAAAAGGGCAATTGAAATCGCAGTAATTATAAATTTTTTAGCTAAACAAAAGGCACTTTGAAAAAAAGGTTTTGAAGCAAAAATTCGTGATGATTTCATAGAATAATACACTACAGCATTATTCACTCGATTTCTTTGAAAAAGTTACAGTCTTTTCTCTTTTATTGCAAAAGATGTAAATAGAGTATAAATTTGAACATTTTTCAGGGTATTTTTCCGGTACATTAAGATATTTATCTACCACAAAATCTCTATTAATAATAAATCTGTGGAATGGAAGTTTATATTGACATGCTCAGGTGCGAAGGCAATTTTTTTATTTCTTTTGTGAAAAATCTTGTGTAAAATGTTATCCAATACAAAATTTAGGCCTGATTTTTCGTTTCCTAGGCCATCCAAACACTACATTGAGATTCTTTAGATTTCCATTTCTCTTCCCTAGTTTTATTGATATTTTAGCTCTTTTATTATTCATATATCTTAATCATACTAACATCTAACATTGAAGAAATATATAATATACAAGTTTAAATAAATTTTTTCATATCTTTGTCGCTGTATGAAAAAATATTTATAACACTAGTTTTAATATTAGACTAAATTAAAGCCATGGTTTCAAAGCTACGAAATTATTAGACGAATTTCAAGCTGCAATTTTTCAAAGTGATGATCACCTTATGCGTATAATTTATGTTGGAACCTGACTCGATTTCAAGAATGAATTCAATTTTGAACGCTTTGATTAAAAAATTGACGAATGAATTTTGGGATTTGCTCAAATTTCTTTGTGAATTTCAAATAGTTTGAGATTTTCATTTGAAATATTTTTATTGTAGTCGAAATAACATCCGATTTCTGACACTTGTTGAAACGTAAAATTTCATATAAAAACTTATATTACAAGAATCTTGTGAATTATTATTACATAATAATCACTTTGCCGAAGTTTAATTTACATAAATGAATGAAATGAACTAATACTTTCTAACAAATTATCTAAAATCAAAGTACTCTTTGGAAATGTAAAATTTAAAGCTTTGTTACTATGAACATAACGAAAAGAAAATCACTTGTTATTATTATCGAACTGTAGAAGTATTACTGAAAGATTGTAATTGAGTTTGACAATACTTTCTCGATTTTTTTTTTTTTTTTTTTATTAATTCTATTAACCTCAACTGAGATTATTGATAGCAGAGATGGGCATAACAAATTACATTTGTAATTAATTACACAATGAAATACAATTACACGTAACGAATTACTTCTTCAATTATTAAATTACATGTAATTTGGTAATTTTTGACTCCAAAATATTAAATTACATGTAACGAATTATTTTGGAGTTGGAAATTACTCAATTACATGTATTTTCGTTATGGTCGATGTATTTTGTTAAATGTAATTGAGTATTTTCAGCATCCAAATTACTCAATTACAT
>JAPYZL010075362.1:0-10200 GCA_030522825.1 Platygaster orseoliae | reverse complement strand
GCAAAAAACCGCACCTTGATTGCATTATTGGTTCCCCTACAATCCATTGTCAAAAAACAGTATCAAAAATGAGGCCACAAGGTAGAAGACCCCCTTAAAGTAAAAAGAGCTCGAAAAAAAAACTCAAGAAATCAATATCTCTTTCTTTCAGTTATGTTTTCCTCGAGTACAGTGACCCAGAAAGTGCTAAAGACACCGTAAACAAGATCAACAATTACAAAATCGACAAGTCACATACTTTCAAACTTAATTTGTTCTCTGATTTCGTGAAGTATAATGAAATCTCTGATAAATGGAAAGCACCAACTTCCAAACCTTACAACGCTCTTCAGGACCTTCATTCTCATCTCTTGGAACCTGATTCGTATGATCAATTCAGCATTTTGCAAGGAAGCGGGTCCAACATCAATGTGCAAATTTGGCTCAATTCGGCTCCTGAGCCCTCTATGTTGCAAGAGCGCCCTGTAAGAATATAAACACTTATTTTAGTTTCCCAATGTCAAAAATCACGAGTATTTCAATCGTTATTTTTTCAGCGCTGGACCGAGTTACACGTCCAATGGTCGCCATTGGGAAGTTATTTGGTAACTTTCCATTCCCAGGGTGTCTGCCTTTGGGGAGGCCCAAATTTCAAACAGATTAAATTCATGCAAAAGGGTATTTATTGCGTTGAGTTTTCACCGTGCGAGAACTATCTCATGACGTACGTGCATAGAACTGACAATTCCACCCAAAAATGCCTCACTGTCTGGGAAGTACTGACCCAGCAGGAAAAACGCACATTTTTCTCCGATGGATCGGTCTATTGGCCCAATTTCCGATGGTCCCACGATGATAAATACCTGGCACGACTTGGTGTTGACATGCTCAGCATTTACCAAACTCCGGTAAGTGTTAAATTGAGATTAAGACTTTTATGTAGTGAATTGTGTAATTTTTTTTTTACTTAACTTGCTTATTTTTCATTACAGTCGTTCGGATTACTCGACAAAAAGAGTATCAGTATCCCAGGAATCGCCAACTTCAGCTGGTCGCCAACTGACAATGTCATCGCTTACTGGGTTCCAGAGTTCAAAGACGTTCCCGCAAGATTCACGTTATTGGAAATCCCAAAGTAAGAACAAAACCCTTTTTTATACCAAATTTTTATAACAAATAGCTGTTGTATCCCAAAATATTACAGGAATAATCTACAAAATCGATTTCATTTTCAGTCGCGTGGAAATTCGTAACACAAACCTGTTCAACGTTGCCGATTGCAAAATTTATTGGCAAAAATCAGGCGATTACCTCTGCTTGAAAGTTGATCGTTACGCCAAACGCAAGGAGAAAACTGAGCAAAAATACACCGTGAGTTTACGGGCATTATAATTTTTTTTTTTTTTTTTTTTTTGTAATGCATAATTATTTATTCATTTTTCATGTTTCAGGGAATGTCTTACAATTACGAAATTTTCCACATGAGGGAAAAACAAATTCCAGTGGACAGTATCGAGATAAAAGAGCAAACGCATTTCTTTGCGTGGGAACCTGTGGGTAAAAAATTCGCAATTATTCATGGTGAAGGTACTATGCTCAACGTCAGTTTTTACGAAGTCCGATGCGGCCATCAACCTGCTCTTCTCAGTAAGTTAAACAAGTTTTTCTTTTTTTCAGTCAAATTAGTCTATTCAAATGTACCAAACTTTTATGTTGAAAATTAAACGAATTTGAGTAAACAAAGAAAATTAGAACCAAAGATTATCATCCTTTTCTATTAAGAGTATAATCTGTAGTTTCTGGTGGTATCCTGGATGGTAAAACAAAAACCGTTTGAATTTTTACAGAAAAACTAGAGAAAAGAGCATGCAATCATTTGGCCTGGTCGCCCGCTGGACAATTCGTGGTCTTGGTTGGTCTCCCTCCAATGATGGGAGCCCTCGAATTCGTCGATACCAATGATTTCACCATCATGAATTCGACTGATCATTACCAAACTTCGGATGTCATGTGGGATCCAACTGGAAGGTTGGGAACTCGATATAATAATAATTTATTTAAAAAAATATGAAAATCAAATCTGAATAATGGAATTCATAATTTCGTGTTAAAATTTGTAGATTCGTCGTAACCGCTGTCTCGAACTGGAAAACAAACGTCGACAACGCATACTGGATATGGACTTTCCAAGGGCGAATCCTGAAACGCGTCAACATGAACGGTTTCAACCAATTTTTGTGGCGTCCGCGTCCGCCAACCCTTTTGTCCCGCGAGAAAATAAAAGATATCAAAAAGAATTTGAAGAAGTATTCCACCCAATTCGAAAGCAAGGATCGCATGCGTTTGACGAGAGCTTCTAAGGTAAATAAATGAATTTCTTGAGTGTTGTATCATTGAATTTAATTGCTTGACGACGTTTCGTCGTTTACAGGAATTGATCGAGAAACGACGAGCGCTCATGAAATCCTTTAGTGACTTCCGCTCGGGGCGCATCGACAAATGGAACTCGCAGAAGAAAGAACGTATGCAGTTGCGTCAAGGTAAATGCAAACTACTTTTACAAATTCTTTTTTTGGCTATTTTTGGAAAGTTTGATGGAAAATTGTGAACTTGATCATTTTCAGGGATTGATACCGATGAGTTGGATTCTGACACGAAGAATGTTGAGGAGGAGACGATTGAATTTTTAGCTAAAGTGGAAACCATCGTTCTTGACAAATAGAGCTCTACATTTGCACGTTTCAAGCCGAATTCGTGATCTAGAATCCGGATTCGGCGATTTTTTGGAAGAAAATAATATTCGGCGCTTTTTTGTCTACTGAAGGCGTCGTTTCAAATCATGAACATCGATTTCATTACTATCAGAAAACACTTGGAGACGAATAAAATTGTGAAAAATGCTATTTTACGGTATAGAGGTCGAAATCGTAGTTCGAATGAATTTTACCATTTAACGTATAGGAATAACAGTGTTCGTCATTAGTTTTTGTGTTAAATTTATTACCATTGACGCCATGATCGGGAAAATAAAAATTTAATTCTCATTACATAGTGATTTATTTTTCAGTTATAATAATTTTTAATTAAAACCTTCCAAAATAAAAAATTGCTATTGGAAAATATTTCACTGTAAAAAACAGAAAAGTTAACCACGATCCAGGTTAGGAAAAGAAAAACAAAACTTTTGGAAAACAATACTTTGTATTTGTAAAAACTTTGAAATACAAACAAATTCATATCAGAAATTCGATTTCATATTGGGAATCGAAGTTTCTTTTTTAACTATTACAACCGTCATGATTATTATTACAAATCCATCCAGATGAAAAATGTACAAATACTTGTGGAAAAACGTTGATTCTTATTTATAAATTCTATTATGCTGGCGCTTTATGTACATGAAAATCGGCGATTCTTTTAATAATACAAAAAATCTCTTTTACATAAGAATTTGAGGCTCGGTCACGGATACAGAAATACTTTTGTGCGGTAATACTTGGCCTCCATTGATGTACAATTCGTCTTTGACAATAACGTCCTCTCCCAAAACAGTCGTTCCTTCCATTCGCACCCATCGCCCAACAACGCTTTTCCATCCGACAATGCATCTGGAAGAATTAAAATTTTTCGAAAAATAATGATCACAAAATAAGTTAGATTTTCGTATCAATTTGTAAGTGATTTAAATTTATAAAACAGCAATTTTCGATGGCTATAAATAATTCTGAGATTATTCTAATTACCCATCAAGCCACGCATGCTCTTTGATGATGGATTCTCGCAAAATCGTTGCTCTTTTGACGCAACAACCATCAGCCAAAACAACGCCAGGCCCAATCGTGACATTTGGCCCTATTCTGCAATCTTTTCCAATTTTTGCAGTTGGGTCAACCAAAACATTGCCCACTACTCCAGGACCAGCGTACAAAAGTTCTGGAGATTTTTGTCGCAATGATGCGAGATACATCGACATACCTGAAAAATACACGAGTTTCGAATTTTTTTTAACTTCACGATTCATGATTTTGAAAATTCCAATAAAAATCTAAAAAATATTCGTGTTACCTAACAGAAAATCTTTGGGTTGTCCGACGTCCATCCAAAAACCGTTCAAATCCATAGCATACAATTGTTCGTCCTCCGCCATTTGAGGAAAAACTTCCTTTTCAATGCTCATTGGTCGAAGTTCGATTCTTTTCAAAATACTTGGATTCAGAATATATATTCCTAAATGATAAACGTTTCAATAAATTCATGCATGTCATTATTATCATTAAATTAAATATACTCCATAACTGTTTCCAATAAAAAAGAATTTTTCGTACCAGCGTTGATTTTATTAGAAACGAATTCCTGAGGCTTTTCAATGAAATTCCGGATTTTTCCATCGTCATCGTAAACAACAACTCCGTATCTTGAAGGTTCCTCGACTTTGGTTACCAAAATTGTGCCTTCTTTTCCGTGATTTTTGTGGAACTGGAGCAGTTGTTTAAATGGAAAATCACAAATAACGTCGGAGTTCAGCACGAAAAATGGCTCGTCTTCGCTTAAAAATTCTTTGGCCAATGCTAGAGGTCCAGCTGTTCCAAGGGGCTCAGTTTCGTGAGAGAATATTAAATTCACTCCGAGTTTTTCAGCTTCGCTTTGGAGTTCTTTCTCCATTTGATCAGCTCGATATGACACAGCCAAAATGATTTCGGTGACATTTACTTCAACCTGGATTTTAAATTAATAATATCTCAAATTTGGTAATCTTAGTGCAAAATAATTTTGCAATCATTGAGTTTCTTTAAATTTGGAGACACTGCAGTATTCTGTATTCGATTTTTATAAAAAATTTTCAGTAACATGCATTTTTGAGAAATTTGAAAAATACTGGATATTTTCAAAAAAAATTTGAAAACATACCTAATTATGGGAATTTTATATCAGTTTGTGAAATATTGTAGGATTTCCAAAATCATGAAATGAAGAAAAACAAAATTCCTTTATAGAAAATATTAAAAAAAAATTTCATTTAATTATTATTTAGTACACTTAAAAATTCTTCGAAGTTCATGCTTTCAAGAACATAATTCATGAAATTACTCAAATGATAGAAAATACAAGTTCATTAGAAATAACAGAAAGTGAGATACAAGAAAATAATAAAATTTTTTCAAATCGTAATTTGTATAAGTAATATTCATATATTGAATGATATAATTATGAAGATATATAGTTTAATTAATATGGTTAAATATATTACTCAATACAGATATATGGTAATTATATTTATAGTTATATTACTTTTAGTTAAAATAATTGATGTAATTACAAAACTTGAAAATATTCACAATCATTTAAATTTTTCATTTTTATGTAAAATTTTGAAGAAGTACCAAAATCATGGAATGAAGGAAAATGAAAAATACTTTATGGGAAATTTTTCTGAAAATTCTGCATGCCAGGAAAATCCAGAAAATTATAATATTTCATGCAATCTTGAATTATTTTTCACAAATTTCATAGAATTATTGATTGAATGCACATCGAAATTCTTCAAAGTTCATCCTTAAAAAAAAAAAATTTACAATATTTCTTAAATTAAGAAAAATACTAATTGAAAGGAAAAAAAAAAAATAGAAAACAATAAAATAATCAAAATTTGCCAAAAACTTTTACGAAATTGCAAACTTTACAATTATTCGACATGAACAAATATCATAATATGTATCTATAATATTCATAAAGTAATAATTGAAAAATTGATAAATTTAAGTAATTAAAATAATTGAATAATTTTTCAACGTTTCTTCTTCATTGTAATATTAATAAATTTATTCTTATCTAAAAAATAAATATATTCTATATGATTTGACTTCAATGAATTTTAATTTATTAACAATTTAATTAGCATGAAATTTAAACATATACAAAAAATAAGAAACAAAAATAAGACTTTATGACAGTAAAAAATTATCAATTTTAAGTGATTACATAATTAAATAATTTTTCAATGTCTCTCATTCATTGTGATATTATTAAAATTATAAATTATAATAAAAAAAATAAAGAACAATAAAATAAATTTTACAAAAACTCTCACTAATTTGAAAATTTTTAAATTATTTGACATAAACCAAAATCATAATTCATATCAATAATATTCATAAAATAATTGAAAAAGTTATTAAATTCAAGTAATTAAAATAATTGAATCATTTTTCAACATCGCTTATTCATTGTCATATTAATAAAATTATTCCTGTCTATAAAAAAATTATGTTGTTTATGATTTGACCTCTATGAATTTTTATTGCTTAGTAATGTTATTGAGTGAAAAATTGAAATGTAGAAAAAAATTAAAGAAAAATAAAAGTTAGACTCTATAATAGTATAGAATTATGAAATTGTAGTAAATGTAAATACATACTCGAATAATTTTTAATGTCTCTTATTCATTGTGATATTAATAAAACTATAGCTTATAACAAAAAAATAGAGAACAAATAAAGAACAATATAATAATCGAAACTTCCCAAAAACTTTTACTAATTTGAAAATTTCCCAATTATTCGACGTAAACCAAAATCATGGTTTGTATCAATAATATTCATAAAATGATTGAAAAAATTATTAAATTGCAGTATTTAAAATAGTTAAGTAATTTTTCGACCTCTCTTATTCATTGTGATATTATTGAAATTATTTATATTTATAAAATAACTATATTGTTTATGTAATGACCTCTGTGAATTTTTATTGATAATCAATTTAATTAGGTGTGAAATTGAAACGTATACAAAAATTAAGGAAACAAAAATTAGACTTTATGATAGTATAAAATTATGAAATTGAAGTAAATAAATAATTGAATAATTTTTCGACGACTCTCATTCATTGTGATATTAATGAAATTATTCCTGTCTATAAAATAATTATATTATTTATGATTTGTCCTATATGAATTTTGATTAATTAATAATTGTATTAGGTTAGCAATTGAAATGTATAAAAAAATTAAAGAAAAAAAATTTAGACTTTATGATAGTATATAATTATTGAATTGAAGTAAATAAATAATTGAATAATTTTTCGACGTTTCTTATTCATTGCGATATTAATAAAATTATTCCTGTCTATCAAATAAATATATTGCTCATGATTTGACCTCTATGAATTTTGATTGATTAACAACTTAATTAGTTGGGAAATTTCAAGGTATAAAAAAATTTAAGAAACGAAAATCAGACTTTATGATAGTATAAAATTATTAAATTTAAGTAAATAAATAATTGAATAATTTTTCAATGTCTTCCATTCATGGTGATATTAATGAAATTATAAATTATAAAAAACAAATAAAGAACAATAAAATAATTAATTTCCCAAATACTTTTTCTAATTTGTAAATTTCAAAATTATTCGACATAAACCAAAATCATAATGTGTATCAATAATATTCATAAAATAATTGAAATAATCATTAAATTTAAGTAAATAAAATAATTGAATAATTTTTCGACATCTCTCATTCATTGTGATATTAATAAAAGTATAGCTTATAACTAAAAAAAAATAGAAAACAATATAGTAATCAAAACTTCCCAAGAACTTATAATAATTTGCAAATATCATGATTTTTCGACATAAACCAAAATCATGATTTGTATCAATAATATTCATAAAATGATTGAAAAAATTATTAAATTGCAGTAGTTGAAATATTTAAGTAATTTTTCGACTTCTCTTATTCATTGTGACATTATTATAATTATTTACATTCATAAAATAATTATATTGTTTATTATATGACCTCTGTGAATTTGTATTGATAATTAATTTAATTAGGTGTAAAATTTAAACGTACAAAAAAATTGAAGAAACAATTTTATTATAGAAATTATTAAATTGAAGGAAATAAATAATCGAATAATTTTTCGACGTCTCTTATTCATTGTAACAATAAAAAAATTATTCCTGTCTATAAAATAATTATATTATTTATAATTTGACCTATATAAATTTCAATTATTTAATAATTGTATTAGGGTAGAAATTGAAATGTATAAAACAATTAAAGAAACAAAAATTAGACTTTACGATAGTATAAAATTATTAAATTAAAGTAAATAAATAATTGAATAAGTTTTCAACGTCTTTTATTCATTTGTGATATAAATAAAATTATTCCTGTCTAGAAAATAAATATATTGTCCATGATTTGACCTCTATGAATTTTTATTGTGTAATAACCTAATTAGTTGGGAAATTTAAATGTATAAAAAAATTAAAGAAACGAAAATTAGACTTTATGACAGTATAAAATTATTAAATTAAAATAAATGAATAATCGAATAATTTTTCGA
Source organism: Platygaster orseoliae (assembly GCA_030522825.1). Lineage (NCBI taxonomy): Eukaryota > Metazoa > Arthropoda > Insecta > Hymenoptera > Platygastridae > Platygaster > Platygaster orseoliae. The sequence continues at coordinate 1,870 of JAPYZL010075362.1, read as the reverse complement.
TGACTCCTATTCATTGTGATATTAATAAAATTATTTCTGTCTATAAAATAATTATGTTATTTATAATTTGTCCTATATGAATTTTTATTGATTAATAATTAATTAGGTTAGAAATTGAAATATATCAAAAAATTAAAGAAACCAAAATGAGACTTTATAATAGTATAAAACTATTAAATTGAAGTTAATGAATAATTGAATAATTTTTCGATGGCTCTTATTCATTGTGATATTAATAAAATTATTCTAGTCTATAAAATAATTATATTGTTTATGATTTGACCTCTACGAATTTTCATTGATGAATGATTTATTAGGTTAGAAATTGAAATGTATAAAAAAATTAAAGAAACGAAAACTAGACTTTATGACAGTATAAAATTACCAAAGCCTCGATTTGGTGCAACAGCATGGATTTATTGGCGAATTCCACAAGAGGTTTTGGACGGCTCAAAGTTAAAGGTCGGAGTCTTGTCCCGTATCCTCCAACGAGAATCAAAGCTCGAATTTTCGACAGTTTTAACCGTTTTTCGTGCATTTTAACCAATTTTTAACTAAAATTCAGAAAATCATTACTTAAATCAATCTCACATAGCTCAAAAATAATTTATATAATCGTTCAAAATTTTACAATACTTTCACAATAATTGAGTAAAAAAACTTAGTTGTAATTAAAGAAAAAATTTAGTAATTGACGTATGCATAATAATGCCAGATAAAACATATTACAATTATTCGAAAAACGTACACAACTTGAAACAGAAGAAAAACCGAATTCCAATTTTTAATTGGGTCGAGTCAGCACCATAGTTTGCCACTTGTTAACACTAATAAATAAATAGTGATCAGAACATATGTGTTATTTCAAAATACGCCCACGTCAAAAAACGAACGTCACATATTCTTATCAGTTTATCATAACAAGGTCGCCATTTTTTTAACTTCGCCATTTTCAAAATGGCGGGCTATATTTGAAAGTCAAATATACCATTTTCGAAATGGAAACAAATTAACAAAATGAGTTCTGGAATGGATTTAAAATGAAAACTTATTTAAAATCATACGGTCTTTTAAAATTGGTTGAAATTTAACCGTTTAAAAGCGTACATTCCACAGAACACCTAAATGAATATATAACACCAGGGGCGTAGGCAGAAAAAATGTTCGGGGGAAGTTTTTCCAAAAATTCTTATTCGATATTATTTTCTTAAAAACCTCTTAAAATATATTGAAAAATTTAAGAACACTTTTATTCCGAGAGCATCTTTTTTGAGAAAGCAGTATAGAAATTCAGAATATCAGAAAACTTTTTACATTGTATGAATTATAAAAAAATTTGTTCTGTGTATAATAATCATTCAGAATTCTTATAAAAAGTTGCTTCATATAAAAATTGAATTTCTTATACAAATTTATGATTTTTTATGAGATTGTAGAATTTCTCGTAAAAATTTCACAAGGGGCTCGATTATTTTCTTATAAAAAATTTGGAATTTTGTATGATTTCGTAAACTCTAAAATCACTAGGGGTGTGCCGACTTTTCGGGAATCCCGAGTTCGGAATGCGTCGGGAAATTCCTCGGGACAGGAAATGCTCTTTCCTGACATTTTCGAGATTTCCCGACATTTTCGAGATTTCTCTACAATCCCGAAATTTATAGAGTTAAGGATTTATCGAAATTACTAGATTTTTCGGAAATCCTAAATTGAGCCCCTGGATGCAATAACTCGCCGAGCGCTCGAAAACGGGAAAAAGTATTGTCCGCGCGGGGACATTCAGAGTCAAAATCAAAAGTCCGAAATTGGAAAAATGAAAAATACCACTCGATAGCTTTTGAAAAATGAATGCAGTTACTCCTTTAAACTTTTT
>JAPYZL010075306.1:0-16174 GCA_030522825.1 Platygaster orseoliae | reverse complement strand
AAATCGCTCCGAATACTTAATGAAGGCTTTGTGAAGGAAAACAAACCGAAATTCGACATTTTCGTTATGGTAACTTTATTGATAGCTTACAAAAAGCGCAAGAGAAATAAAAAGGAAACATATATGAAAAAAATGCCTTAAACTTAGAATGCAACGACATTAACTTTCATCGTCACCATCGAGATCCGAGTCGCAGTTATGGCATGTATAATAAGAGCACAATTGATAAAAAATAGTTACCCCACCTCTAGTGGCCGTCATTCCCTCACTGACCCTATTCTGCGCAAGCATGCACTACACATAAACTATTCAAAACACATGAAAAATTTTACTTGATTTAGAAAGCTAATATCAATAACAACATTTTAACATATCTATCTCGATTGTGTAGCTGAAAGTGTTGACGAAATATTCGATATTTTGAACACCTTATAAAACTTTTGGATAGTTGCGATACTGGTCTGGAACTACAAATTATAATAAATCCACTCACTTCAGCATCTACTTAAAAACAAGCTTATGGAATAAGCTTTCTGTCACAGTGAATGATTTAGACCTACGTCAATATTAAGTACCGAAAATGGTGATGGCCGTCATTACCCCACTTTCCCCTACGTTGTTCTTTCAGTGTCAGTGATACCATATTTAGTGATTTTACGAACTTTTCAGTAGAGTAAATGATTTTTTGGTAGAGTACACTTTTCCCGAAATCGTTTTCCCGGAAATATTATTTCCCAAAAACATTTTACCAATATTTTTTCTTTCTAATGTTCTTTATCCCACTAAAAATTTTTCCCAAAAGATTGTCCCAAAACATTATTTTCTCAAGAAACGCAGTCCAATTTTTTCTGGACTGAAATGAAAAAAAGAAAATAAAAATAAAAAAAAAATGAATATAACTTTTGCTAGAAAATGAAAAAATATCAAAAATTTAATGGGTCGTATAAAATATTGACAGAAAAACAAGTGACATCGCAAAAAGTTGTTTATATGAAAGAAGTTAACTGTCAAACTCGAATTTCCGTTCAAATCGTTAGAAAAAAATTTCTCTGAAAAACTTATTTTGGGAATTAGAATGCCTGAAAAAAAGAATTCTCGGAAATTCAAACATATGAAAAATAAAAAGGGAGGGAAATTTTTATTTTGGGAGAAAAAATATTTGGGATAAAAGATTTTGGAAAACATCTGTTTTTTGGGAAAACAACTTTGGAAAAAGTGTCCCCCAACGATTTTTCTATTGATTTTTCATAATTTACAGAAAATCAAACTAGAGTGGAAATTTCACTCTAAATAAGTGAAATTTAAATCGTTTTCGAGTGATACTTTACTCAAAAAACGAGGGATAACTCTATTTAATTTTCTCTGGTGAATTATAATTCTAAAACTATTAAAATTTCACTCATTTAGAGTAAAATTTCCACTCCAGTTAGATCTGCACGATTTTCACTCAAATCGAGTGAAATTAAGATTTTCTAGTGAATCTAATAGTGGAAATTTGTTTCTTTACCTTTTCTAGAATAAAAAAAGATGCATTTTTCAGTTGCTATAAAACTATATTTGAAGTAAATTTAAATAATTGGACTCTTTTGTTGCTTATACGAGCAATTAGGAAAAATTTTTACCTACATTTTAAAGCGTTTCAAAAACTATTTTTTAAGTCTTTGCCATAATAAAAGATGATTGTTTGATTTATTGGACTACTGTTAAAAATAATTAAATCACTTCGTTTTATTACCTAAATATTTCTAAACAATGAAATTTTATAACGAGCAATATTGAATTATTTTTAGATATTTTGATGGCCTTTATAAATAAATTAAAAAACAAAATTCTCATCAATGGTATGTTAATTCTCTTCATTTTTATAAAAAAGCTTATATTTTTCTATTACTGTTATTTTTTCAATTACCCTATTCATTTTTTTTATGTTCTAGATAAGACGAGCCAAAGTTCATTGAAGCAAGAACGTGAGTTCATCTGAATTTTTTTCGATCTATTTTTTATAGATTTAAATTAACATTACTTGGATCAAATTATACGTTGTCTAAAAATAATATAAATTTTTTAATTCAATGTAGAAAAAATTATTTATTACAATAGTAGTTGAAATGGCAAACATATGAAAAAAACAAACAGAATTTAAAGTTCTCTATTTTCAGTTGACATTCCTGATACTGAAATTTGAAAACGCTTTGAAAAAAAAAAAAAACTGCTACGTTCATTTTTATCGTATTATTGCAATTTTCAGTATTTTTTCCTATAAATACAAACTAAACATATTTTTTCTCATGTTCATTAAAAATATATTTCTGATTTGGTTTTTGTATTTTGATGATTCTTAAATTTAGAATGGATATTTTTCTTTTTTTAATAATTTTGAGTACTTTTTTTTTGGAAGATAAATAGAAGTTTGAAAGAAAAATTGAAGTATTGAAACGATTCGAGTCCAGAAGCATAAAAAATGGATATTCAAATCTTTCGAATGTCAGAAATAGATACTGTTTCTATTGAAGTAAACTTTTTTCTTAATTATTTTTCAAATAAGAACTTGGTATTTCATTTTTTACTTAAATAAACACATATAATATGATTATAAATTATAAATATAAATGTTTATGAAATATATTATACTTCCATTTCTGAATATGCATATTTAAGATTCAAATATAATCTCATACCTCCAAAATTTTCCATAATTTTCATTTTGATACATTTTAAAACTCAAATCCTCAATTCTCCGTAATAATATTAAAAATTTCCATTAAAAAAAAAATTTTGTTCTGCTTCAAAAATCCAGATCTTAAGATATTTTATTTCTAAAGAAAAAACATGAATTTCCATTCTCCATATAATTCACGTTTCTGTAAAACAAGCTTTTAAATCGATTGAAACATTATTTATTGATAAATTTAATAATTTTTTCACTCAGGTATTCACAAAATTACTGACTTTCACTGTTTATTTCACAAATATTAATAATCTTGATAATAAGTGTGGTATTACAAAGTAATCAAACAGTACATTATTGTTCGATCATTATATTTTATATTTTACCGATGTACAATTGTTAACAATTATTTAAAAAATCAATGAAAAACAGTAATCAACAAAAGTCATCAAGTCACTTGATTCTCAACTCTTATTTCAATGAAACTTGAGAGTTTTTAATATAAATACCATTTTAACTGAAATTGTTTTATAGTCTCGATAATTTTATCTACAGAAAGTTCCATAAAATGAAATTGTAAAAAGCCCTATACTTCTCTGGATATTTCATTTGTTGTGTTATTATTTTATGATAAAAACAAGCATTATTACACTTTTTATATGATTCAAAGAAACTTATTTCACATTTATTTGCAACCTTAATGAGACTAAAGTAAAGAAGTCTTCATTGAATAATTTACTTTCGAATATATATTCCTATTTCCAATATTTTTATGGCATACTTATTCGTAGTTTTGTTTGGTATAACTGGAAGCAATTATTGAAAAAACCTTGGAAAGAAAAAAAAAGTAAAACAAGTAGAGTACACGCCCGTATGTGTTTAAGTCGAGTGCAGATCACAATAACCATTAGCCTTTGAAGTAGGTATCGTTGAAAAGCTCTTGAAGAGCTTTATAGAGATACTTGAGTAAGTGGCCAAATCCACCGTGTCAATAGGGCCCCATATGCTTCACAAAAAAATGCTCCGACTCCAAATGTTTTCGACAGTTGGCTCTCGAAACTGACATTGAAACGATTTTTACCTCTTGATCGGACGCTAGATAAAAGTATTGTCATCGGAAATCGATGCGGGTCATTTTTATTTCTGGCTTTTTTATTTTCTTTCCCGAAGAGTGTCTAATTTGCCAGTTTTATTGTTGTTTTGAAGTAAAATTATACTTGGAAAACGAAAAATTCGAACAATACTACAGAAATTTGGAGGGTCTTGATTAGAATTTGCAATGCATTGTTTAAATACTAAAAAATCTGTTAAAACTTAGTTATTATGATTTTTTTTTATTTTTTAGTGCTTCGAATTCTATGGCACATTTCTAAAATAAAAATTTTGCATAATTCAAATAAATGCATCACTTTTCTAGATTTTCAAGTCTTAGTAATTCTGTCGAAATTAGAAGAACACAAATTTTTTTTAAAATACTTTTCTTCACTTTCAATTAATTTCAGAAGACTCAAATACAAAATACAAAATACAAAATACAAAATAGTGTTTTTTTATTTCACGTATATGTTTTTAAGTTTTATATTGAGAACGAAGTTTTAAATAGAATTCTAGCGGAAATTGATTGAAAAAAAAATGATGAAATAGACTAGAAGTTTAAAATTTCTGAAATTGTATAAGCTACTTCAGTCTCAGGAAAATGAGAATTTAAAAAACTTTTAACTGCATAATTGTATAGCTCTATAAAATTTGAACTTTTTATCAAAATATTGCCTTTTTAAAATACTTGTCGGTTCATTTATTTACCTCCTAAACAATGACAAGATTCGAAAAATCATTTTTGTCTTCTTTTACTATAACAATTACAAAATAGTTGTTGATACTTCATAAAATTTGAGAAATTTGAAAAAAAAATTTTTTTTCAGTGTTTTAGCTTAGGACTTCCATTTCATTTTTAGAATCCCAAACCTCTCAAGAAAATTGCTGCTAATTCTCTTAGTTTTTTTTTTTCATTTTCCATTATTTTACAAAATGTTTTTCTGGCTTAACTTTCCGTTAATTTTATATTCGATTTTCGATACATAATTTATCAGTTTTATAGTTATTTTAAAGTAAAATTACGTGAAATTTTATATCCTCCCAAATCATAGTATGTGAAGTAACGTTTGTAAAACAAAATATTTGAGTAATGCAACAGAATTTTTTAGGGTCTTGATTGAAATTTTTAATGCATTATTTAAATAAAAATAAATCTGTGTAAACTCAGTTATTATGATTATTTTCAATTTTTTAATGCTTCCCTTTTTATCACTCATTTCCAAAACGTAAAAGACTAAAAATTTTGGGTAGAATTCAGAGAAACAAATTACTTTTCTGAATTTTTGAGTGTTAGTGAAACTATCAAAATTCAAACAACACAAATTAAGTAATATTTGTATGTTATTTTAATAAAAATTTGGAAAACTTTAGAAAATGGCTTGAAAAAACAAAATAGTGTTTTTTTATTTCACGTATGTGCTTTTAAGTTTTATATTGGAAACGAAGTTTTTCATAGAATTCCAGCGAAAATTGATTTTTTCAAATAAAAATGATGAAATGAACTAGAACTGTAAAATTTCTGGAATTGTATAAATAATTTCAGTCTCACGAAAATAGGAATTTAAAAAACTTTCAACTTTAAAATTGTAGCCGTATAAAATTTTGACTTTCCATCAAAATATTGTCTTTCTAAATTACTTGTTGGTTCATTTATTTACCTCCTAAACAATGGCAAGGGTCGAAAAAATCACTTCAGTCGTATTTTATTTGAAAAATTATTGAATAATTGTTGATACTTCATGAAATTTAAACAAATAAAAAATTCAACTTCTTTTTTCATAGTTTTAGGAATTTCATTTCATTTTCAAAATCTCAAACCTTCCAAAAGAATTGCTGCTAGTTTTCTTGGTTTTCTTTTTTTTTTTCATTTTCCATTACTTTACAGACTGTTTTTGTACCTAAATTTTCCGTTATTTTTATGTTCGATTTTGGATATAGAACTTACAAGTTTTATTGTTACTTTTAAGTAAAATTACATGAAATTTCATATCCTCCAAAATCACAGTACCTGTATCAACACTTAGAAAACAAAAAATTTTAGCAATGCAACATAATGTTATAAGGATTTGATTGGAATTTTCAATGCATTGTTAAAATATTAATAAATCATCAAAAACTTAGTTATTATAATTTTCTTCAATTTTACAGTGCTTCCATTTCTTTCACCCATTTCCAAGACGTAAAAGACTGAAAATTTTTCGTATAATTCAGAAAAACACACCATTTTTCTGGATTTTTGAGTGTTAGTCAAACTTTCGAAATTTAAACAATACACATTTTTTTAAATATTTTTCTTCTTTATTTTAATAAAGATTCGGAAGAGTTCAAAAAATTACTTGCAAATAGAAAATATTTTTTTTTTATTTTACGTATGCGCTTTTAAGTTTTATATTGGGAACAAAGTTTTTAACAGGATTCTAGCAGAAATTGATTTTTATGTATACAAATGATGAAATGAACTAGAACTTTAAAATTTCTGACATAGTATAAACTACTTCAGTTTCAGGAAAATGAGAATTCAAAATATTTTTAACTATCAAATTGTAACTGTATAAAATTTTTATTGAAATAGTGTCTTTATTAAATACTTGTTGGTTCATTTGTTTACCTCCTAAACAATGACAAGAATCGTAAAAATCACTTCTGTCTTTTTTTGTTTTAACAATTTTCAAATGATTGTTCATACTTCATAATGTTTAAACAAACAAAAAATTCAATTTTTTTTCAAAGTTTTAGGAATGTCATTTCATTTTCAGAATTCCAAACTTTTTAAGACAATTACTGCTAGTTCTCTTGGTTTGTTTTTTTTCATTTTCCATTATTTTACATATTGTTTTTCTAGCTAAACTTTTTATTAATTTGATATTCAATTTTTGAAATATAATTTACAATTTTTATTGTTATTCCGAAGTAAAATTAGGTAGAATTTCTAGTCCTCCAAAATCATAGTATACGTGAAGTAACACGTGGAAAACAAAAATTTGAGCAATACAACATAATTTTGTAAGGTCTTGATTGGAACTTTTAATGCATTGTTTAAATATAAATAAATCAGTCGAAACTTAGTTATTATAATTTTCTTCAATTTTTTAGTGCTTCCATTGCTGTCACTCATTCCCAAGACGTAAAAGAATGTAAAAATTTTTTGTATAATTCAAAGAAACACATCATTTTTCTGGATTTTTGAACGTAAGTCAAACTGTAAAAATTTAAACAACACAAACGTTTTCCAATATTTTTCTATTATATATATAAATAAAAATTCAGAAGACTTTAAAAAATAACTTGCAAATAAAATATTGTTTTTTTTTAATTTCGCGTATGAAAAAAATATAAGAAAAAAAAAAAAAAAAAAAAAAAAAAAAAAAAAAAAAAAAAAAAAAAAAAAAAAAAAAAAAAATGATGAAATGAATTAGAACTTCAAAATTTCCGGAATTGTATAAACAACTTCAGTCTCAGGAAAATAAAAATTTAAAAGACTTATAACTTTAAAATTGTAACTGTATAAAATTTTTATTGAAATAGAGTCTTTATTAAATACTCGTTGGTTCATTTGTTTACCTCCTAGACAATGACAAGAATTGTAAAAATCACTTCTGTCTTTTTTTATTTTAACAATTTTCAAATAATTGTTCATATTTCATATAGTTTAAACAATTTAAAAAAATAAACTTTTTTCTTAAAGTTTTAAGGTTTTCATTTTATTTTCAGAATCCCAAACTTTTCAAGACACTTGATGCTAGTTCTCTTTGTTTTTTTTTTTTCATTTTCCATTAAATTAGACTGTTTTTCTACCTAAATTTTCTGTTATTTTTATGTTCGATTGAGGGTGGATAATTTACCAGTTTTATTGCTATGTTAAAGTAAAATTACGTGAAATATCATATCCTCCAAAATCACAGTACGCGAAATAACAATTGAAAAACAAAAAATATAATCTAAATGAAATGATATAAGGAGCAAATTATCGGTTAGAGCACGTTTGACGAAATGCTCTTTTATGCCCTGACAATGTGCAAAAGACTTGTTGTGTCGAAAAAGCGCGATATTTAATGGCTCACATGGTGTAGCAAAAGGCACCAGTTGTTCCGGCACGCTTTGCCACGTGCTCAGCACGTGGCGAGAAGAGCTTCGTTGATGAGTGGATTGTTCATTCCGTTTTTCCCGCGCCTCGTTTCTTCTGCATCCAAAATCGACTTGCACGTTTTGCACTTCGCTTGAAATAATTATGATACACTTGTAATTTCCGGTTTTTACCAATTTCAGAGATGAATACAGAAACATTAATTTCGAATGCATTATAAGTAGAGATTGAAATGTATCTTCTGTTTTTTTTCTTGGCCAATAAAATTAGATGAACTTGCAATTTTTGGGATGATTTTGTGTGCTAGTTTTTTGGAATTAATTAGGTTTAAAATACTTTATGTATAGAACTTATTCATGATAAATTTTCAATAGTTATATTAATGGATAATAGTTAAATAGTCAGAAACAAATCAGCAAATCACCTTATTATAACTTATAATTGCGTTTATATTTTTTTTTTTTTGTAGAAAATTACTGTTTACGTAAAAATATAATCAAACTCTAAAAAAATTAATATTTTCGATCTTATAGCAACAAATTTTTAAAAATTCATAAAACAATCTAGAAATACTAAAAATTTATCAGAAAACGCTGAAAAATCTGATAAATATCAGAAAAATATAAAAACTCAAATAATCTATAAAATACTCGAAAACTATATAGATGAATTTTTATATAAATTTGAATTCTGGGTATTATACTTTATAAATGTTTATAGCAATCTTTGAAAATACTTGAAATTTTCAAAAATACTGGACAATCGTCCATCAGGATTTTTGGAAAACTAAAAAATCAAAGGCAGAAATTCATAAAAATGCAATAAAATTACTTAGATTGTATGAACAATAAAAAATAAAAATATAAAGTAATGAAAATCGACATGGAAAATACTGTTTTTTAAATAATCAATTTAAATATGAAAAATAACTGAAACTCATTCATCCCACCAATTTCTAGAAATTTTTAGAGCAATATATAAAACAAACAGAAAATACTTAAAAATTTCATAATTTTCACACACAATACAAAAATTCCAGAAACCCATGACATACTTATTATCTTCTCATAGTTCTAGAAAAATATTGAAAACTTTCATAACTTTCATTTTTCAAGTATCAAATTCCAGAAAGCTGTATAAAAAAAATCCGTAAAAATAGCAGAAAAACGTCAACTCTATCTAGGTCCTTTCCCAAAATATTATCCATTAGGACAAACTGCGAATCGATAAATTCTGCTGGTGCCCACGACACCATTTAGATAATTGCGTGACTCTCTTTGCTTCGTTGTCACGTCCCTCTTTCCGTTCGTTTTTTGAACCCTTGGCTACACTCTTTTTTTTCCACCAAATCCCGAGGGAAAAAATGGCTATCCCTGCAAAGGCTCGCAGAAACAGAGAAACACTTTATCGTTTTCCGACCATTGGTGGTCACTTTTCTAGCCTGCCTACATACGTTCAACGAAGAATCCTGATTTACGTTGGTTTGCGTCTTTCCCAAGTTTCATTCCTCGCCCTCGGAAGAGTTATGTTATAAAAGAGTCGATTTTAGTGAAAGGAGTAAAAGGGTTTCATGTAAATGATAGGGCTGGAATATACACTGAGAAGTACTGTATTGTACCGTGGAATCTGTCTGAAATATTGTCCTTTTTGCCAGATATTTGTTGCAGTTTTTGTAATATTATAAAACAAATATTGTTAAATGATAATGTAGCATAATATGGATTGTTGGAGAAACTTCTATATATATATTGCATTTTCTACTATACTTTTTTTGTATTACTTATATGTACAATATTTTCTGTAAGTATACGAAACACATTACTCACACTGAAAAATATTTTATTTCAAGTAAATGCGTAAATTTCCCAAAATTATCTAGTAAAAACTGGCATAAACATTATTATTTGTACAACATAACATTTACATGTTTGAAAACACATTTTCATTTAAAAGACTTGTAGCTTTCAAGGGTTAACACCTCTTGTGACAAAGATAGGGTTCGAAAATTGTCGTTTACTCGTATGATTATACGCTTAAAGAGTGCATGGTTTGCGCATTGAGCAAGTCACGTGGCGCTTCAGGATGTTACGGTTTTGTCGCATTTAGCGCCTCTTTCTATGGGCTATTCACCGGGCGGTAAAAGCATGGGCGTTTCCTTTTTCCGCTTATACAACTAGCATTCATAGACCGTTTCATGAGAAAGGAATATTGAAAAACTTTTTATGTACGTCTGAATAAGTTCGTCTGATATGTGTATAACATATATGTATATGATCGTGTATTATTATTTACCACGCCATGAAATTCAATTTATGCGTCAAGATTATGAAAATCATAAAAAATAAAGGATGTATTTAGATTTGCGATTTATTCTGATCTACATAAAAATGGAAAATATTGAGGCTTTTAAAAGATGTTTTACAATTATATGTTTTTTCATATTCATGAATTACTGGATTGAAAATGGGTAAATAATTTTGTCGTGAAACAAATTATTAAAAATAATATCATCTAGGATGAGGTTTTCTCATTTATTTTATCGATTTTTTCTAGAAACTTTAATTGAAAAGTGTTACTTGATTTTAATTAGGCTACGCAGAAAACTGCAGACGAGTAAATAACGTTGAAATTTATGATGTTGGTTGCATTGTCAGTGAAATAAAGCTGCGACTCCCGTTTTGCATGTCTAATTACCCGTGGAAATGACCTCCTCCTGAGTGATCTATTTACCATTTGCGACGTTGTATATAAAACACATGATCGTTGGTTTCATCGAACATGTATCAGTAAGATTTTTAACAGTAAATTTAACTTTGTTGCAATACAAAAAATTTTAATTATATATATATATAATATAGTATAGTATAGTATATAGCAACAAAAAGATGTGATGTTTCAACACAACTTGTTAGAACAAATTTTGTCGTGGCAGCATTAAAAAAAAAGGAATGATTATCTAAAGTTAACTTTCATATCTTTCTGAAATATTTCTGTTACATTTCTGAACGATGTAATACTTCGTGGGAAATCATTCTGAAATCTTTTTGAAAGGATGTATTTCTGAATAATAATTATATACAGTCGAATACTTTACAGCTGAGCTATAAACATGTAGTATCAGAAAAAGCAATTCATCTATGTGTAATTGGATAATATGGTGCACGTTAGAAACGTCTCATGTTTCATTTTTTTCCTCATCATTTAAATTTTTTATCCACTTTTTCTCAATAAAACAAGTTGGAAAATTTTTTAAATTTATCTTTTACGTTAAAAAAGGACAAATATTTTGATTATTTAAATGACAGATTAAAGAGACAAAAAAATATTTTTAAGATTGGAAAAACAAAATTAATAAAACGAAGCTATTATGATAGTGTGTCAAGTTTAGAATCATAAAATTTAAAAATAGATGAAAACAGTATCATTCGAAACGAAAATAATTAATAATCAAATTCAAGCAGATTATTTATAAATTAACAATACGTATACAATTTTATTTAAACTTTGAAATTCTTCGAACTCCTGAGGTAATTTTGATTATTATTCATCACTGTAAATCAAACAAAAAAAATGAAAAAATAAGACTTCAAAACAATTGTTTATTAACAGTTTCTTGCACCCATACTGTCTTTATAATATTAAAAAAACGTACACTACTAACCAAATTCAAGAAAATTACTTATAAATCACAACTTTTTTAGAACTTTCAAGTTTGTCAAAATACTAAAGTGATTTGTATTATTTTTCATCACTGTCAATCAAACAGAAATACACAAAAAATAACAATTCTAAACAATTGTTTGTGAATAATTTTTTTCGCCCATACTGTTTTTATAATTATCAAAAAAGCGTATAATGTTAACCAAAACCAAGCAGATAAATTATAAATAAACAAAATACAACTTTATTAAAACTTTTAAATTCATCGAAACGCTCAAGTAATTTTTATTATTCACCACTGTAAATCGAATAGTTATATACTGAAAAAAAACACTTCTGTATAATTTTTTGTGTGAACAGTTTTTTTCACGCGAGCTTTCTGTCTAGTTATTGAGGACGGCGTACACTCATATTTCCTCTGCTGCGAGCCTCGAAAAAATGAAACAAGATTAGTTTCCATTCATGCCGCTAGAGGCTCTGCAGCAGAGCGCTTCTCGCAGTTATAATATTGTCGTGAGTGAACTTAAGGAGCGTGAATTACTCTGGGAATTTGTCTCTGTTCCAGAAAAAATTGTTAGTGTGTTAGGCAATATTCAAGGAACGAAGTCCAAATGTTCTTCAGTGTTCTCAGGTTTGTGGTATCCTTGTATTGCGTTATATTATGTTCAACCTATGCATCAATGACTTTTTCGCTCTGGCCGATCATATCGAACATGAGTTCGAACTTTTATGAGCAATAATTTCGAACTTTTCTTTCATACATATTCTGTGACGTACCGTGACATTTACCGTTACATTTTGCTTTTTCCTCTAATCGGAGTTATGTTGCCATCAAGACTGCATATTTCGATCACATCGTGTATCACATTGTATTATGTTCATACACCTTGTATAGTAATTTCCCTCGACCAGTCATTTCTGGTTTTTTTGGTATAGGTACTTCTGCTGTCAAGTGTACAAGTCCTCCAACTTTTCTTTAAACGTAGTTCTCATTGTATTACGTAATATTATGTTCATTTCTTTAATATATCTGAACTCCTACGGTAAAATATATTTTCCTTCATTTTTTTCCCTTGAATGCTGTAAACTGAAAATACAGTTTGTCGTTCTGAAATGGTAACTATTGTCTGCTACATTGTATATTATGATCGAATTCAAATTATGGAAAGTTCCATTGACTTTGAATCCAATTAACTTTTTCTTATGAGAAATATTTTTAAAATATATGTATATTTCTTCAACGTCTTCAATAAATTTTTAAATCAAAAAGGTCTAGTTAAGAAAAACACTTACCTTTGTACTTTTAATTTTGCTCTAGTTTTCAGCATTTCATATAATATTTTATGGACGAAAGTCTATATTTTATTTTCATTATTATAATTATCTTATAAAATATATGTATGTTTTATTTTCTATAAATCTAGTAAATTATAAAAGAAGTTTTTGTAAAAAAGCGTTACTTTAGGTACTGAACCTCAATTGATTTTATGGTGAAAAGTACTATATTATATTTTCATGAGTATTGTATCATTTATTAAAATCATCAAACTATCCTATTAACAAAAATTGTGCTAAAATAATGATGTTATAAAAAAATAATATATTACAACGTGCATTGAAAGTTACTTATAATAAAAAGTAAAAAAGTAAACTTGTAGAGTTTGAAATATTGTTTGAAGCCTAAATGATGATTCGTATACAAACCAAAGCAAACAAGATTGCGGGCACAGTGGGGTGGAAAATGAAGTGTTTAAATTTGACTGAATGAAATAATAAGATCAAACAGGCACGATGAAAGGCACTACGAATGCAAACACTACTTCATGCAAGGCTTTTGAGGGAGTATATCGCGAATCTCACGGGATAGTGCGATGATTGACTAGCTCGTATTGATTTTGATGCATTCATGTTCAATAAACACAATTCGGTAAATCAAATATAGATACTTGAGTTCCATGGATACAGTGATAAACATTTCATGTTAATTCAGTCACTCTTCAGTTGCTCTCCTATTGATATAAAAACTGGATATCATTTGAGAAAAATTTTTTCGTTTTTCTAACATTTTTATAATCGTTAATACATCTTCATTATCGTATGATTTTGATGCAGAAATGATATGTGATGTCATTTAATTTTTTTGTAGAAAATTATAATAGAAAAAACTAAAATAAAAATTTAACAAAAAGTTTCAAACTGATCTTCAGAGATTGTTTAAGGCTTCAAATTTTGTGAGAAACTTAAAAAACAAAGAAAATTTCTATGCAGTGATAGAGAGACTAGAAAATTTGCGTCGGGCATCAATCGTCAAGTTAAATGAAAGGCGCGTGCCAACAAATCATAGTTAGGTAGAATAGGTAAGTGCCGTAATTACAGGAATCATTCTGCAGCTGACCGTAAAAATACTGTCGAGTGATTCACCGTAAAACACGGCAGATGCGCAGTTTGGAAGATATGAATAAAATTCATGATTCAAATAAAAAAAAAAAACGTCTGCAAACATTGCAAAAACAAATTCGTCAATCTGTGTCAGAATATAAATTTTATTTTCAATTTTAAAATAAAAGTGACAGGTAATAAAAACGCGTACGAATTTCCAATATTATAGTAAACAAAAAGAAAATGTAAAAATTTCTAAAAATGGAAGGATGTTGATGTAAAAAAAAGAGATAGAGGGACGAGAGAATGATCATTTTTTTTCATCGAAAATCGATATTTCTTTGGAAACTGTCGAAATTTGTTTTGAAAATCTTTTGATTTATTGATGATTATTATTTACTGCGTTTAATACCATTGACTGCATTTTTGAAATTTATGATTTATTTCTGGATTGTAAACTTGATCACAAAATATATGAATAGTTAAAAATTTAAGATTTCCGAATAAAATTGTTTCATAATGTAAAAAACACAAACTATTTAGTAAAGAGATATTGAAATGGATTTTAAAATAAAAAAAATACATTTGACTGATATCGACTAATTTTCAATGTCATAAATTATTGCTAACAATTTTTTTATCAAATTTACTAAAAAAATCAAAGTAAAAAATGGCAAAAGTTTGTTAAATTGAAATCATTTATCATTATGGATTTAAACATTAAAAAAAAATATTTCGGAAATTGTCATTTTTATATTTTGGATGAAAATTCTGAAACTTGTAAATATTTTGCTTCAAAAACCATTTTTGTTAAAATTATTTGATAAATGAAGACGTTTCTTAAGACTCGAATGTTTAAACTTTTGATAAATATATTTTTATTCAACTTCCTACAAAGTAAAAAATTTTTTAAAATGATGAACGATCGAATGAAAAATAGAAATGAGTATAGATTCAACCTAAAAAAATGACAATTTTTGATTGGCAAAGATTCATTATCTCGTTATCTTGGATGGAAAATTTTCAAAATCATGTATATTTTTTGTTATTAAAATAAATAGTCCATTTGAATTACAAATGAAACTTACGGGATTTTTTAGCAGTTGTTAATTAAAAAAAAAAAGAATTTTTACCATATAAAAGTTTTAGGTCAGAAATTTTTATTATGTATGGATCATTATAAAATATCAAATTTTTGCTTTAATGGTCAGAAAATCACAATAAAAGATAATTAAAGAAGAATATGTAATTAAGATATATCAGTTCGAAAAATCATTAAATCGACATCATTATGAAATACGGTAAATTAAAAAAAAATTTTTTTATTGACTTATTCAAAATCTTGAATATTATGTTGATTTCAACGAATTACACCAAAGATGAAAACACTACAGTAATCCTTTTTTTTTATTTTCAAATTCGTTCGTTTATAGCTTTTCTTTTTTATTCTCATTTCGAAATTTTCGATTAAATAAAAAAATCGATGTTCAAAACTCACGAAGAATAAAACTCGGAATATTTAATTTTTAAATTATTAGGATCAATTCAGATTCACCTTGTTTATCATTTTTTTAAGTTGTTTGAAAAAAGTTTCAACAAATTAGTAACAAAATCAAAATATTTTTGTAGGATTGTGATAATCTATTCATATAATTAATATTAAACTAAATCTAATTAATTTTATTATGATTCATATTGATCTATCATATCAATTTTTTCAAAATAAATAAATTATATTTATTTATTTGAGATAAAATAATTTTTTCTAAATTATCAATAAATGAGTAACAAAATCTAAACATATTTCAAGTAAAATAACCAAGGCAACAGAAAATACATACCTACCAAAATACCTACAAATAATTATTGAATAATTATGAAAAAAAAGTCCAACATTGGAGATAGACATTGAATATTTTTTAATAATTAAATGAATAAATGAAAATGAAAATAATTCGTAACAATTACAATAATATATAGGGGAGACTGGGGCGAAATGCGCAGTTTTTGATATTATTAAATTTTTGAGGCAGCATAAGAGCTAAGAGGATCTGCAAATGGCACTATATTGTAGCCCACATATGTGGCTACAATTTAGCATCAGGCAACTTTGGTTCTAGTTGAACCTTATGCCTCAAATATTGATTTAAAAAAAAAACGATTTTCTGCGCATTTTTCCGCACGCTGGGGTAAAATGCGCAACCTGTGGGGCAAAATGCGCAATTGCAGAAAAATGGGGTTTTCACGAGGTTGATTGCTGAAAAATTGTGGAAAACACAAAATAAATG
>JAPYZL010075298.1:0-18991 GCA_030522825.1 Platygaster orseoliae | reverse complement strand
ATATTGGCCAGACGAAGAGGGCATTGAATACTAGAATTAATGAACATTTACAGTCAATAAAAAGAAATGAAGATAAAGTAATTCCGAATCATATAAAGGACACATCTCCACAACACACTTTTGATTTTGAGAATATTGAGATTTTAGATTATGATATTGATTTAAAACGTAGACTCATGTGTGAGATGTTGCATATTAAAAATAACGCTTCTTCTATTAATTCTATTATTGATATCGATGGTTTGAATAGGTGTTACGATAGGATTTTTATTTGATGCCCATTTTGAAGTTTTTCTAGTTATCTGTATGTTGTCTTTATTTTTATCTGTTTGATATAACTTTTCTCTTTGTGCATTCATTTTTCTATTTTCTATTCTCGTACGTTGTTTTATGGTTTTGTCTTATCTCATTGATTTTATGTTTCGACGTTATATAAGTTAGGTTTTGATTTGAATGTTAACCACTCAGTGTATGTCCGCTTCGAAGCATGTACACGTTCACTATCTTACGTAATTTATAGTTTGTTCACGATGTTTGACTCTGGATAGTGATAAAGATTTTGTTAGTAGCTAAAGAGACGGATTTTTTTATATTGATGTTTTCTCTCTTGGATTGATAAGGATGTTATTAGTTTGGATCGTTGTTACAGATTTTGTTACTTTCTCGACCTTGAGAATGTTCGGCATCCGGAACGAAACGTCGGTCAAATGAATAAAGAATATTAATTGTCCTTATTGGCTAAATTTACATTTATTCTGTCTTTAACTTTCCTGTTTTTGGTACTGACTTGTTTTATTTTTTAGTGCTCTCAGCATACCAGAATCCTACCTGATCTGCGTTATTGTGCTTATACAGTCGTCCCTATAGTTTTTTTAATATGTTGTGCTCAAATTCATTTCTATTGTGATGAAAAGCGAAAAATTTCAAATTTTTTTAAGAATTACTCCAAATACGCAAAAAAGTGTTTGGCAAAAAATGAAATATGCATTTACTTGGCCCCCGGCAGGCAAAACGAAAAATGTGAATTTTGAAGGGCTCTAACCGTATGATATCATGTTTCAAAAACTCTGAAAAAATAAGGTTTTGTTCTCCATATTATGACTTACAGATGTATCAAGTTTCATGAGTCTATGTTGACCAGAAAAAAAGTTCTGAATTTTCACGTGAAGTTGGTTGAAAACACGTGTTAAAGTTTCAACGGCTCTGGGACACTTGTTAATATGAACCAATCACCTTCAAATTTTAGAATAAATTCTTTCCATTTATTTGAAAAGCTTTCAGAGGGAGGATGGAAAAAATTCCGACATCGCTAAAGTAACGGACACCCTAATACACAGTAATGAAAAAATTTCAGAAAATTCATCCAAATTTCTCAAAATTTTTATAATCATATGAAGTATTCTTATTTCTGAAGTTTATTTTATTCAAAGTAAAAAATAAAAAATTATAACGATCCACGTTTTGAAGAAATATTATGATACGTACACTGCTTAAGTCTCAATTATTACTGCATGCAAAAAGAATCGCGTCCCACTGCTGCCGTATAAATGCACCCAATAACGCAATCTTGAAAAAAACGTTCTTCTTGAAAGAATATCAATCCTGTCGACCCGAGGCAGCTTCCATAGAAAATTACCTCGATCGCCTCGCTCGATCATTACCCGTGCCGGGCGATAACGTCGCGCCCCGAGTTATATTCGCGCGCGCGCATTTTCAATCGCGAGAAACTCACGCACCATTATCGTGTCCTTGGTTGATTGAGGATTCTGCCCGAAAGACATTGATTAAAATTAGTTGACGCGAGCTTTGATAATCAACACTTGACGATATTAATGAATGCGCGTTTAACAGGGGCGGTCCGTGTGCGTGATTGCATGCGTGTGCGGGGTAATAACGCCGGAGTCGCAAAGGTAGGCGAACGAGCAAGTCGCCCGATTTATAACGCAGATGATAATTGCAAGCCTAACTTAATATTCATGAGCCAATCAGATTTGCGTTCCGAGGGCGACGCGGAATTACCAACCTTCGGGCACCGTCGCAGATTCATTGTCGCCCCACAGCCTTCTTCGCAATCTATAACATCGGCTCGACCATGTGAGAAAATATCGATTCTCGTATTTGTGTCACATTCGCGATTCATGCGCTGTTTTCGTGAAATGCCTCAGGGGCGCAGATGAGTTTTGATAAGATTTTATGCAGATCGAGAATGTAATGAGATGTTATCATAGGGATTTAGAACCATTCGTTTGTCTCGGCTTCTTTTATGAGACGGAAATTTTTCTAGTTCGTTTTTGGCAATCGTGCTATAAGAGAACTCACTGTTAATTTTCTTTTTATTGTGGTTTTTCGTTTTTTGACTCATGAGATCTTCAACTACAAAATGAATGGTATATTTTAGAAAACATTTTCATTAGCGTCGCTTCCCGAAAAAGTCTGAGTTGATGAGATGATATCTATTGTGCATAAATTTTCTATGCATTCTTGACTTTTTCTATAAATTTATTGTACATACAGATTTTACGTGCAGCGGTCCATTGTGCATAATTTTTTGTGCAAATTGAAATTATAGCTTGCTCTTCATGTATAAAAGAAAATAGTTGCGACCATCGATGAAAAATCTGAATTGCATCTTCAGTGATTTGGTTTGTATAAAAAATGGCAAAATTTGTAGAAGAATCATAAATTTCTTATAGTAATTCCGCTTTTTATAAAGTCGACCTTATAAAATTATTTAAAAAAAAGTTTCTTGTGAAAATTATAAAAATATTATAAAACACAGATGATATTTATTATCATTATTTTATATTAAAAAATCATTTATTATAAAAACCAGTCATACTTTTATAAAAAAATTCAAAATCTTTTAAAAAATCAATAGTATGAAATATCATCATTTATTGAATATTTCAATTCAAAATATTTCTCAAAAGCTTATTAAAAACCGTATTAAAAGAATATTAACATAGAAAACGAAGAATAATGGAAACTCTGAAAATATAGTCATCAACTGAAGTTAAAAAAAACAAATAACTTGAATAATTTTTTTTGAAAAACTTTTTTTCGGAAAAACTGTTCGAATAAAAAATTTCTTTTGAAATAAATTTTTGTATAAATTTTACACAGAACAAAATTTTTATAAAAAAATTGTTTTCTAAAAATTTCTACAGGAAATAGAATTTTATAACAAAACCTTTTTACTAAACGTTTTTATAAGTTTACTTTTTCGAAAAAATTTTTCTCATCAGAATTTTATATGGTCTATTTTATACAAATTTGTATATTTCTTTTATAAAAATCAAAATCACAGGGGTTACACATTATCAACACAAGCAAGTATGGGTATTATTTATAAGTATTTTTTATTTACCTACCTTATAATTATGAATAAATTATTATGAAATTATTATTATCAATAAAAGCATTCTTAAAAAGCATTTCTCAATTGTAGATTGCTTATTACAAGTTGATATAGTTCTAAACGATATTTTTTTTTTGGTTTTACACAATTATAATATGCATAATGTACCACTGCACAAAAATCTGTATGCATAATAAATATATGCACAATGTTAACAATGCACTTCTAATTTATGCACAATATATACTCTCTCGAGTTGATGGTATACGCGATTTTGAAAATTTTACTCGAGCAAAAAATGATAATAATATTGTTTTAATATTTGGTACTATGATTACCATACAACTTGATTATAATTTTTTATCACATCAATTTTAAACATGGCGGGTTTTGAAAAAAATTATGTTTTTTGTCTTTTTTTTGAGTTTCAAAAATTTATAAAAAATATACTCCTACAGATTGAGAAAAAAAATTACAATTTCTTTTTCACCCTAGTAGGATTTTAAAAAAGGATTGAACCATCAATACAGACTGTTTTTGGTTGTATTTTTTCGAAAAATTTCTCGAAAACATACATTTCTTTGGTAGTTAAAAAAACCGCGTTCCAAAAAGTAAAAAAAATTTTTGCAGTAAAATTCCGAAAAATCGCCTGATAAGCTGCCGTCACATAGAGGCGTTTTGAGAATTGTTTTTTGGTGTTGTCCATCAAGAAGTGGCATTGCACACCAAGAAAAATCTGAATGAGTTGAATATTAAAAAAATAATAATAATTAACTATCTCCGCAAGGTACACTTATTTTTTCATTTCGAAAAGTTTCCTTTAATTTTCTAAAAATTTCAAAAACTCAAAGATTTATCACTATTTTCATAACTTTCCGAGTTTTTTACATTTTTCTTTAAAATTCAAAAAATATCGTGCAGTTTTTGGAGAAATATGATTTTTCATTCCTTACCACAGTTACCTGAATTTCAATTACTATACGTACTCAAAAAAATTGATAATCTATAGATTATTACAAAGAAAAAGATAAGGCAGTTCAGAAGCAGGATAAATATATTTACTTAGCTAGAAAATAATTATGTGCACACTTTTTTACATCTCATGCACCAAGAGACAATATCGAGGTTTTGCTAAATCCCGGCAGTATGAAGCCAATGCAAAACAGAAGCGAGAAAGTAAGTACGCTTGACATTAATTGCGCATAACTCTGTGTTTCGTTCGGCCCGCGCAGAAGAGATTTTTAATGAAACGCAAGTGCATCTGAATTGTTTTATTTCGTTTTCGGTCCGGGATATATACGAGGCCGTCTCAAAACTTTGCCCAGAACAAATTCATAATTGCCTCGAACTTACTATGTTAATAAATTTTCATTACGTGTCGCAAACGATCTCTCGATTTGCTTTTTTATCCAACAAAGTTGCAAGCAAATTGGCTTTACATGGAATACGGAAAAAACCAAGATTACGATTTTTTGTGCGTATCGCGCGGTTAATACTTCAATTAGCTTCAATGTGCGAGACTCGATATTCGCTGCGAGCGAAATTTACGCGTCGTCCTTTTCCCCCAAATCGTGACTTTACGTCGGAGATTTCGTTAATATTTTACAAAACACATGTCGTTTGTTGTAAGTATCTGAAGTGAGGCTAAAAACTTTGTGAAACAATAAAATTGAATTGAAAAAAAGTTCTCATCTCTACTCTCGTGTTTTTAGAAACATTCGTTTCGAGCCTCATGAATAATATGTATTACATTATAGTGATATAAGAAGTAGCTCCAATTTCGGATTTTTAAACATTTGTTGGTATTGCTACAAATCACTTTTCTGTACTTCTTTCTACTAATTTTACGTTAACTTTTTCAGTAGTGGGCAATTACATATTTTGATTTTATTCAAAAATATAATAACCAGCTCTTTCAATTTCCAAATGCCATTCTGTCAATCAGAATTCTTAGGTTCTCCTAGACATTTGAAATAATAAATCATTGATACTGATCAACTTAAATAGCTTAAAAATGAACAATAAAATTCCTGAGCCTAATTAATTTAAAAGAAAAAGACAATTGAATGCACATATTCGTACACCTTCATAGAGATTAATCGTCCTTAGGTATAATTAAATTCGACGCGAGCCAATTGAAAAAACTTTTTTCTCAACATTGCGATTCAATTTTCGCCTCTTCATTTGCGTCGAAATTTCTAAATTACGCGATGATTTATGCATGAGACTTTTTTGTGGCCATCTATTAACAATGAATAAAAGTGTATTGGTGCAAGTCGAGGAAGTCCTGTTTTGATTGCGTACCGCACAAAGGATGTTCTCCCAAGGCATGGAGGTTCTTTAACTCACAGGTTATTTTTTTTATCATTATTTTAATTATAATCTGTTATCGGCTTCAAGTACGAGTTAGGACTGCGGACAGCGCATTATCGAGGGGAGCTCGGAATAATTAAACCCTCCCTTCGAGACAGTAATTTTTCATGTCCGATCGTAAATTAAACATACTGTGGGTTGGCTTTGACTGTGTGAAATGAAACTGTTTTCAATATTGAGGTTTGTAAACAGTTACAATATAGAAATAAAGGAAAATAGTATAGTTTCTAACGAGTGAAAATTAAGCTTTCTTAGCAAATATGAAGTTTTCAAGATGAGCCGAATCATATTCGTTAAAAATGCGAATAAAAAAAAATGAAATAAATAATAAATTCGATTTTTCATACTGCAAAAATTACAAACTTAAGAAAAATTTTATGCTCTTACTACAACGAAATCCATACTACATATACAAGCACGAAAAAGGCGAAAAAGAACACTTTTGTCATCAAATCATTTTCTCTACCCTCAAAATCTAGTGTACACAGATATTTCTCGAACTTTCTAACAATCGTCAATATCGGATGTTGCCCAATTCATCCTTAAATTACAAGCCCGAGCTTCGCAGCGAACCTCTGTTATTTTTTTCGACAACAAGCAAAATGTTCCCTGTTCTTTACGGCGTCAAATGTCGATCGTCTGGCTCGTAAAAAATTTTTCGACGGTCGTATTCGCGTTTTTTTTTCCAACCGACGGAAACAAACGTTCGCAGGCTTCCAATTACAGTAAAATGCGCCCGGGTATAGATTTTTCACGGGGACGCGGAGGGAAACGATGCAAATTGGATTGCATTGTACATAAGTATTCACGAAATGAAAATTGATTTTGACACGTTGCCATTAATACCCGCGGATTCACATTGTGAGTGTATTTTAATGAATGCGAAAACACTAGAGCCCGTATTCACACGTACACGACGAAAGATATGCCTTTTACCCGGGTATCTTTTTTGATATTATTTTATATTTTTGTTTGAGTCATTGATAAAATCGATAATTGTGCGTTTGATAATTAAATCAAATATTTTTTAATGTTCTCTTAGAAAAGAGTAAAATGACTAATTAAACAAAAATTCAAATTTTAGTTTGATTATTGAATTTTGAAGACCTCACTTTTTTTCAGAAAACTTTTCAAACATGAGGTTTGAATATTAAAAATAAAAAGAATGGAATTGTTAATATTTTTATTAAGGGAATCGCTGTGAAGAACATTAATTTGTATCATCTAAAAGCTATAAAAAAAGTTCTGCTAATCTACCACTGTTTCCAAGAGCTTACACAAGTTCGGTTTGTTTTAAACTGACAGATATTATCACTGTTCCAAACAGCTCAATAATTTTTAATTTTTTAATAATATGCTTTGTTGCAGAATTTTTTGAAAAATTGCAAAGTGGTTAAAAGCTAAGAAACTCGTATAAAAAGTTTTTGTTTTACAAATGTTTGAACGTAATACGGTTTTATGCTACTGACACTGGAAAACTTACTATTAATTTGCGAAACAATTAATAACAACTGTGACTGTAAGAAAAAGAAATTCAAAATTGATACGAATAATACAATTTGTTCCCGGGAATACTTAAATAATTATACGAACGTGAAAATTTATTATGCTACTAATAAATTTATTACTAAAATGGTGAAATTTTTCACAACTTGACAAATTCATTTTCATTTCATGTGATTTCAGATAATTATATTAACTTTTATAGTAGAAATCTTTGTACGATACATGATGATTGTTGATAAAAATTATTTTTAACATAGTTTATTGTTTCTTTAGTTTTACGGAAATACTGCATCTCAATGTTTCGGTACGGGTACACTTTTCCCAATCAAATTTTCCCAATGGACATTTTTCCCAAAAAATCCTGTTCACAATGAGAAGTGTTTCCTAAGGTACTTTTTTTCGCCAAAGTACTACAATAAATATATTTTTATTATTGTAGTACTTAATAAAGATAAAGTACTATAAGAATAATAATATATTTATTGTAGTACTATTATTATTATAATTATATAATTGTTATTCTTTTATTCTTTTTGTTATTATTATTATCATTATTTTATTATAATTATTATAATTATTATTGTTATTATAATTAAATCATTATAATATTTTGATCTTTTTCAAACGTAAATTAATTTAAAACAAATTAATGACAATTTTATTTTGAAAATAAAATTCACTTATTACCATTTATTTCAGTGAAAACATGTAGAAAACCATTATTCTACGAAACAACACTTTCGGAAGAACTAAAATGAAAATCAAATCAATATAATTCTACATATAAATATCTTTAAAAAATGTATTTTGGGAAAAATGTACTTTGGAACAAATATACTTTGGGAAAATGCTTCTTTGGAAACGGCATTTTTTGGGGAAATCGTCTTTGGAAAAAATGTCCATTGGAAAACTTTATTGTGGGAAAAGTGTACTACAATCCAATGTCTCTAGAAAATTCAATAACATTTTATGATTGTTATTAAGATTTTTAGTTATTCATAATCATCATCAATATTATCGATTTCAATAAACATAGGTGATAAAAATTAGAGGCACGATTATATGATATATTGATATATAATGATAATGAATAATACACAAAACAAACGCAATCAACTGTATTTTTAGCCATTATGTAAAATTATCCAAATTTATCAAATTTTTTTACAAAGTAGACAGGCAGTGAGATATCAATTTTTTCTCTTTTTTTTTTTGTAATTTTTAAACATCTGGAAACAAGATTAATTATTCAATTATTTTTTACACCTGATTGAAATTGTCAATTAGTTTCTTATAAATTTAATGTTGTTAATATTCTTTGGAAAATTGAAATAAAATTATGATACATAGTCTGATGATATATAATGATAAATGAACTCTGTAGAATAAATTATTATTTCAAAAAATCTTATGCATGTTTCGAATATTGTATATAAATATACAATATTATCAATGGTCGTTTTTTTATCATTTTTTTTTTCAATATAATGAAAGTCCATCTTGTTTATAAAGGTTTTAGGTACCTTTTGAAGCTTTTTGACTTTTTCAGTTTTTCATCAAAAAAAGAACAAACATAAACGTATGTATTTTTTAGAAATATCCTTATAAAAACTTTTCCGAAAATTTTGGAAATGTTTAAAAACTCTACAAATATTTTTAATTTGATAAAAATTATAACAATCGTTACAGTTTTTTAATTATATAAATTTAGTTAATCTAAGACGTATAACAGATGCATGAACACGTTCCAAGTCTGAATAACATTTTTTCAACACATTAGGATTCAACGTATTTTAATTTTCATCATGTTTTCAGATTTTTTTTAAGAAAATACAAATAAATTCCAGGCATATTCAGAAAAAAAGGAAAAATTTTCTCCTTCCGACCCTCCAGAATTATTAACTAATACCCCCCCCCCCCAAAAAAAATTGCGTCCTACCGCTTCTGGCCGCAAACCTTTTCCTTCCTACAACACGTGCTACAATAAGACTGACACTAATATTACTTTAAGTACCTTCTACTGTTACCGTCGTTTTTTTCCTCAAAATCTCCTATCTCGTGTGAAAATCGTAATTTTTCTATCGCTGTCACGTCTTGGAGCCGTCGAGTCTCGGGTTGCCATTAAAACTCCTTACCAACACACGCTTAATGCCGCTTGATTACAAATTGCTTATTATGCCCCAGCTTGATATTCGGTACCTGAATCGCTGGTTAGCCGACTGTAATTTTCGATGCATAATTTATGGCCAATTTAATGAGCCGCGAAAAAGGAGCAATGGGGACGGGGGTGGCCGCGATCAAGGGGACGCCCAAAGGAGAGGATTATTTTTAATTATCCGCCATCGAGACGTACCTCAGGCAACGAGCGCTGCTGCCATTGCCCGTGACACACCCGTTATTACGTCTTCCCCGCGTCATTATGCTGCGGACGCGAACTCGGCCCGCCGATAATATACAAGAATCATTATTTCCAACGCGCCCCGCGCTCTGATTTATGGCGATACGTCTCTTTGTACCGTCTTCCGCGTATCGGTGATGCTACATCATTTGCATACATGATGATTTTTCAAATTCTGGAAGTTTAATTTTTTTAACATAAAGTTGGAATTGCACAGTGGGAAATTTGTGACCATCTACTTAACTATTGAAAAAATATTATTTTTTGTTATATGATTTGAAATTAGTAACTCTGAGATACGTAACATTTGTTATGTATTATGTAGAGTTTCAAAAATTATGAAATACCCTCAACATAATCAGAAATGATTATTGATTCTCTGGAATCAAAAATGAAAAGTCAGCAATACAGCATTATTTTTTTCTCTTCCAAGCTTTCAACTGTTTTTTCAGTTTTTTTTCTGAGGCAGAATTCTGTTTAGATACGATAAATATATTTATTTAAATATTTTTTTGAATGTAGTTTTGAAAATAACTTTTTTGTCTTGTAACAATATTTTCATACAGAACTCTCACCTCAATAAGACTTTAAAAAAAGGTTTCAGGCTTCGAAAAAAAAAAAACTATATTGCTGAATTTTTGTTATTAACTCCTGAAGACCAATTAATGATCAACATTTATAACGGAAAGCTCATATTTGAACATATTTATAGTTTAAACATGTTCTGTAAATTTTCAAATTTTTTTTTAGTTTTGCCAAACTGATTAAAGAAAAGAGTCCGTATTTCCAAGCATTGGACTTTCTTCTACTAAGAAAAATTCCTTTAGAAATTAGTAAAATATGGTAAATGTGTACGTAATATTTTTGATCTGGAGAATGAACTTTAAAAGTAAATAATACAGTCGGTATTATTCCTATCACCACTGTCACAATTAAATGATTTTATAATGGAGTTTCAGCAATACACAGTCAATACGTCATCACATTTTACTGGTGAATGTGCAAAAACCGACAGAAACATCGATTTTATTCTCTAACTGAAAAACTGATAGATTCTTTTGGCGACAGCATTGTGATGTCAGGATTTGACGTGGAAACTTTTAACGTCGAACTTTTAGCTGACATAATAATACATTATTATCGTTTTTATTCACAAATGTGGACTAAAATGATGGAAATCTCTATTTTAAAAACTTCTGCGCTTTTTCAACGAATTTCCATTTGTTCATTATAGAAAATTATGTGAAATTCAAATTCGTTATGTATTGAAAATTATTTGCAGTGAAGTTTTCTTATTAACGATTTCGGAAGTCAAAAAAATTGTGAAATTTCGTCTTCTTTTTTTAAATAATAGTAGTTGATTGACGTCGACAGTTTTAAATAAATTTTTTTAAGGTGAATAAAAACATTTCAGCTTAAATTGGTACACTTACACATAAAACAACAATTATAGATTCCTCTTTATTTGCAGTTCCATGAGAATATATTATTTCATATTTTTATTCAAATAAAAATAAAATGATTAAAGTGGAATATTTGTATAGTAAGATCGAAGTGTTGAAAAGAGTGTCTTATTTTGGATTCGCTTTGTTTCAAGTTTAGGAGCATTTGAAATTGTGATGTTTTCTGTAACTCATATAACTCAACAAAAAAAACTTATTATTATTCTTAACATATGAAGAAAACATGGAAAATTTTTTCAAATTCTTTATTTCGAATAACTTCAAAAACTTTAAATATGCGCTAATATAAATATAACATTTATATTTGTGCAATCATTCAACTTCGTTCACACCGCTTATAATCTGTTTTTAATCATAATAATATCAAAATTCCACTTAAACAATAGATTTCAAATAACGGTCAAAACTTTGAGAAATCAACTACTTATTAGAACCTAGAAAATTCACTCTTGACTCTTCCACATATAAAAAAATAAATTTTAATGAAATCTTCTCCGAAGAATTCAGACAATACAAAAAAAAACATTATTCCTCCGATAAAATTTCATAATATGTATATCAACAATTTTGAGTTTTTATTCATTTATCGAGGCCTCTTCAAGATCCACAAAATTTTGTAATAATTCCAAACATAAATTTTAATGGAAACAACGATTTTTTTTCCTCTTGAAAATGAATATAAAATTCTTCTTACAGGTAAAATAAAACACATTACTTTACTTCCTTAGTTAAAGAAAAAGTCCTGGACTGTGAAATTAGTCCGTGGTCGAAAAAAGTAAAAAAATTGTTCTTTCGAAAAATAGATACTTACGGAAAGAACTTTTTTCTGAAGAAATTCAGAAATCACGTTTTACTCGGACAACAATCGGTCATTTTGCAAAAATCACCCGATACTTGGCAACATTCTTTGCAACGCTCGTTGCCGGCATCGAATAGCGGTCATTCCGCCCGCGAGAGTGTAATATTTTTTATTTCACCCCGTGAGCGCCACCCTTTTCACGGCGCAAAACACCCTCCCCCGTTGGCATATCTACCCCTGTGTTTGCAGGCCCCTTTCCCGAGCCGCGGTAACCGGCGCATTCGTATGCGTGGCTTCGATGGGTATTGATATATTATTCCCAATAGTTCGTACTCTTTTTTTTCACCCCTTCCACCCCCGCCCTTTCCCCTCGTTCCACCACCGAACCATCCCCGTCCAACCCGTTGCTCACCACTCTCCGCGTTTTTTTCAATTATAATTCTTTTTCGTATCCAATCAATCATTAGTATTTCCATTGTCCTTCGGCATTTTCATTTAGCGCCGGGCTCCGCGTACCTCCGGTATATATAAAACCCGCGTGGGCTTTTCGGAAGGACGCGCCAACGCGGGGCGAAAAATTCGCGTCGACGGCCACGGCTTGATTTGCTAATGCGATTGAATATTAATTCTCCGCGCTTTTTTTCCATCCCCTGTTCCCCGTTACCCGAAAATTATGCCCGGCCTTTTTGCAGCGTCGCTCGCGCGCGATATAACTTGATTATTAACAGATTTTTTTCATTAAAGACGAAAACGAATTTAAATCGAGGCACGTCAAGAGCAGACGGGAAAAAATTGTTTCGGCCCGATTGTAACGAAATTGTTTCGTTTGTCGAATTTTTGCGTTTCCACGTCGTTTTGGGGTGGGTTTTCAACGTTTCTTTTTTTTTTCAAGAGGGATGAGGGAAGAGGGAAGGGGTGGTTGGTACTTAAAATTCGCGGGGCATGGGCGAATAAGATTTCACGCCGCTTGGAAAATTGGAGGGCGATGAAACGCGATGGGCGACGCGACGGGTCATACCTCGCTTGGGTAATTGGTTGTGATGTAATGCACTCGAAAAATGGCAAGTTTTTATTACTTTTTTGGAGTCTGGTCGGAAATCTAATTTTTTGTCGGTAGGCAGTAGAATATTGGGGGGTTATACAGAGCTTGTTGGTTTTTCATGTTGTGTTTCGCATTTTCGATGACTGTTTAGGGTTATTACGGTTATTTAACGTCATTAAGTATAATTTCTCCTGCAGAATTAACTTGTGAACTTGAAGCATCAATGTATGTAGTGTTTTTGTAGCTTAAAATGAATTTTTGAAATCCATCTTGATTACCTAACTGATGAAGAAAAAAAATATTCAAATTTCGAAAAAAAATTATAGAAATTCATGGAAGAGGAATAGAGGAAAATACATATTTATATAAAAAGTGAGAGTGTCAAACAATTTTTTTGGTATGCGAAGATTGTAATTGAAAAAATGCTGCTACTGAGACATTACTTCTTTCAATTTTGTGAATCCAAATGAAGAAAAATCGGTGACTGAGTTATAACGTACTCCGGTTTACCGTGCTTACTTCGTAATTATTCCAACTTGTAATAAAAATATCATTGTATCAATCTAACAGTTAAAATACGTACTCATAATTCAACAGTGTGAAAGTCGAATTCACAATTTTATTATGTTGAAAATTAAAGTAGTAGAATGTGAACAAGACAAAATATATCATAAGCTGACAATGACCAAAACAAATACGTACTTTTTGAGAAACGAATCTAAATAATGAAATCCGATGTTTGAATGACTGTATATCAAAAATTTTCTAAAACATTATCATTTATTAACAAATGTATAGCAAATAAATAATTTTTCAAAAATAAAAATTATTATTCGATAAACTTGTCCAACTATAAAACAAATAATGAGAATCTTGAAATTTTCTAACAATTAAATAAATGACATACATATTTTATATAGTATACCTACAAGACTCGAGATTAAAAAATGTATATGTATACCGGAAACTTATTTACTAAAATGTCAGAATACTGAATTTTATACTGACTTCAAGACTGTAAATTTTCAAACTTTTTCTTGAATAATATTGTTCTCAAGAGCTCTGCTGTGCCAAAATACACACATTACAGTTATAAAACTCGATTCGTCAACATATTTCTTCATTTTAAAAAATCTAGAAAAGTAAAAAAATGTTCAATAACGTATGATTCAAGTGTTTTTGTTTGTTAATAACTAGAGTCTTCAAACGAAATTCCTGAGAACACGTGCAATAAAATATTATAAAAAAGGCAGTGACTAGAAAATAAAAAAATTACTTTAGGTTCTAAGAGATTCCAAAAATTTGTGAGCACCTGTTCAAATTTCCGGAATTATTCAATAAAAATATTGAGCACAAAAACATTCAATCTCAGATTGAGCTACTTATTGTTGAGGAAATAGAAAATTTGGAAATTGTTATCAATAACTGAATTTTACAGATGCCACAATTTGGCTGTAACATTTTTAACACAAAATATTTATATTCATTGAATCACAATTTTTGAATTTGCAAAAAGAAATATAAAATTGATATTAATCATTATACGTCAGTCATTTTAGCACTATTATAATTGAAAAGTCATGACTAAAATATATCAAACGTGTAAAATTGTTAATTCTCTATGAATTTATCGAGAAATGACTTATACAAAATATAACGTTAGTATGATTTCATCAAAACATTTCCAAATGAAAAAACGGAACAAATTCTGACATTCAGATATATAAAAAAATTTAACATGACGCATTAGAAAATCCGAAATAAAATCTACTTCTGCTCTAACATGGAAACTACTCGATTCTACGAAACCGCGAGTCAATAAAACAGTAAAATCCGAACTGTAGGTGCCCTGTCCTAGGAAAAAATCACGGAATTCAGGAATGAGATTTGCTGGTAAACCGACAATGTATCATGTAGGAAAACTAACGAGTACATCTCTTGACGGTGCTCTGACCAGAGTTATAATTAATATGTTCCCCTCGTGGAATGTGAACCGATATTCCCTTTGTATGCACGTGCGGGAGTTGCCGCAGACAGCGATCTACATACGAACGTGACTGATTAAGTTTGAATGACTAATGCCGCAAAAACGCATTAAAAGTTGAATGATTTGAGACGAGGATATGGGACACGGAAAACTAGAAACCGCGGAATAAATGGCCTATTGGTCGAGCGTTGCCGAATTTCGTGTACCGATGAAACGCGTTGTATATTATTTATTGGTAACATATTTCGAGTTTACATGGGACGGATGTGATTAAATCGCTGCTGGAAAATCATTGAAGTTACGAATTTCATTTTGCGGTAAAAGTGCATTGACAACAAACCGAGAAGGACGGTCTCGAATAAAAAGGGACTATCGGAGTCCATTTCATTTGATTCCAAGTTAATCGAATTCGAGTTGAGTTGATTGATAAGAAGATACAACTAATATTTAAAAGTTTTAATTACTTGTAGGTTATTGCAATTTATTTTTACCTTGTTTTTATCGCATAGCAGAAAGTATATTATTATTAAGTTATGAAACCCAATATTGGCTCAATAAAAAAAAATTTTAATACAGAAATAAAAATTTTATCAGACTTTTTCAAATTTTGTTTCAGTCGAAAAAATTTACATTTCTGCTAACTTGAATTTGTTTGTCCAAACTGAGAAATAATGACCATAAACCAAATTGGTTTCTCAGTGCATGTATTTTCTAAACAACCGTTATATTTTTTGCACATTGAATATCATGACACGACCCCATGAATCGCAGCACAGAATCCGCGAATCACGAGGTAAAATAGGCGTAGGCAAACGGCGTAAAAATCGTCAGCTAGATCGTAGCTCAAGGTACCGATACGGCCGTGCACTTCCACTTGTCGGCCAATCAGTGAACGCCACGAATCTTAATGTATTCAAATGTAAGCAGTAGCTGTGTTTATGTCTTGACATTGCAAATTGTGGCGGCTACCCCATAACTTATAGTAATTGCTGTGCACCGGTGTAATTATTTACACGGCCGATACCACGAGGGGCTGCAATAGCAGCAGGCACCGTATATTTGTGCGACGCCATAATAGTTCTCATCGAAAAACCATGCAGTCGTCACGATTTTGAACTTATCAATAAAATTGCCTTGCGATGTAAAATATCTTAATTCTTTTATTAGAATTTTTTTGGATGAAATTCAGGAATCTATAGATCTAGAAATCATTTTATGTACACTAAAAAACCGATTTAGTTGGCTCAAGCAAACGTATAGTTGTTATTTGATTAAATGTTTGATTTACTCAAATAAATTGTTTTGACTAAAACGAAATTTGTTTTTCTACAATGAAAATCTATTGAAGTGAAGCAAATGGGTTATTCAGTGTATGGTTCATGTGGGAAATATTTTCTATGAATAACAGTATTATATGCTGAATTTCGTAAGACAATTCCAAAAACTCAAGTGATTCAGAAAAATTTAATATCGTATACTTCAGTTCCGAAAAATGAACAGTTTTAAATTAAAAATGATTAATTTGGATCCATTGGAAATTACATAAACTATATTAATTAAATAAACTGCAGTTTCAGATGGATGGGGCTGAAAAAAATAATCATTATCATCAAACTCTTGTTTTTTATTCGCTGACGAATTCACGTAAACGTGGCAATTTGCAATAAATGAAATTTTTTTTCATGATGTATAATCTTGGCCTCATTTTCTAACATATGAGTGCAGCTATCAATTTTTAAAAAAATATTTTCATCAGAAAATATTTGTGCCTCTTACATTTTTTATAAGCTTTGAAATTTTGATAGGAAATTTTATTATTTCGTAGAAAACCATAATTATTTGAAAGTAATTTAATTTTTAGATGAAATTACTATCGACGATGTCGATGAGTATCACTTTTTTATAAGAAATAGATCATTATTCAAAATTCTTGTGCACTGCGGCTAACGCGCACGCTCAAGTCGATTTGTACGCTCTTTTTCGCTAGGTAGATGTATCACATTTTTTTTTTTCAAATTTATGTGTGTGTGTTATGGTTTTAACTTTTAGTTTTTTTTCTACTTTTGTTATTTTTAAAGTTTCCGAACCGCTGCTGCGACCCCCTGCTGGTTTCACTTTATTTCTGGCTTTGCTATTGGCGTTTGAAGCATCAAATAATGGATCAGCGCTAATCAACGACATTAGTATAAGAATTCTGATTTTTTTCAAAGTATTAAGATACAATTTTGAACAATTTTCACAAGAATTTCTAAAATAAAATTACGATTTTTCTAGATATTCAACCTTTTCAAAAATGATCATATACAGACATATAAAATTGTTAAAATTATATTTTCATGCACTGATTTTCATTTAGAAAGTCGAGTTTGCCAGTCGATTCAATTCACTTTTTTCTTACATTATTTCCTTATGAATAGACGTTTTGTTTTTATTTTAAAACCAAATTCTTCAGCCCAGTAACTGCTGTTCCGATGTCTCAATGATTAGTTAAAAAATCTTTCGAAATTTCATTTTTACGAAGATATATTTCAATTTCAAACATAGTTTGATAATCATATATACCATGAAAAGCTTCGAAGAAAGGGACCTAAGAGGCATTTTATGTAAGAGTCATTTTCTTATTGAAAATAAGCAGATAATAGCTCTTATGTCAGATGCCTCTTAGGTCCCTTTCTTCGTGGCGCGTCACAAATACATTAAAATTAAAATTACATGTAGTTTTAATGAATTTGAAAGTAAAATTTTGCAGACTCGACGAAGAAATTACACCGCATATTTTTCTGTCAAATGTTACGTAATCTTTAAGGATTTTATTTCATAAATAAAAAGTCTTTGCTTTTAATCTATCGCTAGTTGTTGTACATTATATAATAAAATAAATTAAGCTTAAAGTCTGTTACATTTTCAATAATACCTAATAATAATAATAATGAAAGTATCATGAATAAGGCATTATCTTTTTATTTTTTTAGGAATTGTTTTTCTTGAATAAAAAGTATTCTTCTATCTTTATTATATACATAATAAAGGTACATATGTTATATTACATAACCAAGTAACACAACATATGTTGTGCTTCTTGATTTGATAGTGTATATATGATATAAATAAATTATAATGATACCATTTGACGATACGGTCATATATCAATTAAAATATTTTGATTGTAATATTTATTTACTTATTTATTATTTTTTGGAAACTACTGCACATATGAGGAAGTAGAGAGTTCTCTCTTTAGTTCTTCATAAGTGCACATAAACGTTATCAAAGCCGTATGGCCAGCGCCGGTTGCAGTGTTGTAACTTGAATCGTTCGGCGTTACTGTATTCCCCATGATACAGATGTTAATTCGGGTGCGATGTGAAGAGGGGACACACACTGCACTCAGAGAAAAAAAACTAGTGATTTGTACTATAAATATTGTAAAAAAACTATATGTGACGTTCCATGAGAGAAGGGGTCTAAGGCTCTAAAAATCGATATCCTTTTTTTCGTTCCTATTCATAGTTTTTAAGTTGCTCTATCCAACACAAGAATCAGAAAAATTCTACAAGCATTATTTGTTTAAAAAAAAGCCCTTTATTGGGCCGTGAACAGAGTATTTCGTAGCGAGACAGCGACTTCTATCGCTCGCCCTGTAAAATTCTCGTTTGGAGCCTTAGATTAGACCCCTTCTCTCGTGGTGCGTCACGTATATCTAAAAAAATCTACAATATTATTTCAAAAATTCATATATTATAGTACATTCAGCCATAAATATATTTATTTATTCCATGCAGTATCGTAAAATGTCAAATATAGCAACTATAAGTTGATATATAGTAAAAAAAATTAACATACTGTATTTTTTACTTTAGTAAATAACAGTTCTGAAGATACAAGGTATGGGAAATTCCCAAAGATGATTATATTTTTTCCATTCTTTCATAAGTATTACTATTCATATATGGGGCGTTCCATATTAAGTGTTCCCACCTAAAAAACTTGTGGTCTCAGATTTTGATGAAACTTGGTAAAATTGTTGTCTTAGTTGGGTACATTAATAATACAGAAGAAGGGGCG
>JAPYZL010075279.1:0-12337 GCA_030522825.1 Platygaster orseoliae | reverse complement strand
TTTATCGTCAAATTGTTTCTACACCCAGGTTCGTATCGAGGCCCCCAAACATTTTCTTGAAAAATATGATGAGGGTGATGAGCAAAAAAAAGGTGTTGGGTCGCTTTTCAACACACAACCTCAACACTCAACACCTTTCTTTTTGAAATCAAATTTGCAAGTTTACCGACCTTTTTTTTCAATTTTTGTGAAATAACGTAATTTCTCAAAATTTGTTTTTTTTTCTTTTTTGCATTTTTTTCATCATGCTTCGCGTTCATGTTCGCAAAACAGAGCGTATTGATAATGGAAAATTATTCGAAGCGTGTAAGGCTGTCCGCGAGAGAATGACTGCGAGTTGCGTGTCGAAACGTTTTTGTTGCTCGACGGACACTCGATCGCTACTTACAAAATTTTTGTTCTTTACAAATAAAAATTTTCAAAATCAAAGTTTGTTCTTAACAACAAAATTTTTATTGAAATTGTTCATGGAATCATTTTTTTTTGTGTTTCCCACCATTTTCAGTAATCAACCTCGTGAAAATCGCGATTTCCGGAATTGCGCTTTTTGCCCCACTGGTTGCGCATTTTACCCCAGTATGTGGCAAAATGCGCAGAAAATCGTTTTTTTAAAATAAATATGAGGCATAAGGTTCAACTAGAACTAAAGTTGCCTGAGGCTAAATTGTAGCCACATATGTGGGCTACAATATAGTGCCA
Source organism: Platygaster orseoliae (assembly GCA_030522825.1). Classification (NCBI taxonomy): domain Eukaryota; kingdom Metazoa; phylum Arthropoda; class Insecta; order Hymenoptera; family Platygastridae; genus Platygaster; species Platygaster orseoliae. Next base: position 11,638 of record JAPYZL010075279.1, on the reverse strand, counting down.
TTTGCAGATCCCCTCAGCCCTTATGCTGCCTCAAAAATTTCATAATATTAAAAACTGCGCATTTTGCCCCAGTCTCCCCTATATAGTCAAACATTTGTTTCAGAAAAAATTCTTCTGAAGTTAGAATAATTGTTGTTTTGAGTTAGAAAAAACTAAAAATTTTGGATTACATTTGAATTTCACTGATTTTTTAATTGAGCAGTGTTATTTTCATGCATTTTTTTTATCATCATTTTTGTCTATTTCTCGTGAAATAATATTGTTAAGAAAATTTTCTTCATATGAAAATTTCTAGTATTTATCGCATTTTTTTTAACCCTCAAATGGTACACCTCGTTCCATTAACGCCAACGGTACACGGTGCGAATTGGGATCTTTTTAATTTCAATCGAAAGTTCAAGTGTGAAAATAATACTGTACGTAAAATAGTTCTTATCATTATTTGTACTAAAATTCCCTCCGAATCTAATGGTGTAGCTGAAAAGTGTATGAATTAATAATTTATTGTTAAAAAGTTGCAATAAAAAAAGTCATTTTTTTCAAAACAAGTTTAAAATTGATTTACAAAATCAATTGTAAATGTCACATACCTTCAGATATTCCAAATTATTACTACTTTATCATTAAGTTTAATGAACGTAATTAAAAAAAAAAATTAGATGGGATGATTGTTATTGAAAATTTTACACGGTGCGAAATCGCACCAAAAAAAACTTTCCGTACTGCTCCTTGAAAAACTAAGGGATAAATGAGTTCTACCTGTTGTGTATCGTGTTCTAGAAAGATTAGGAATTTATTAAGTGTAGGTGGTAATATTAGATACCATCCCTAGAAAAAATCCCAGCACCTCGAAGTTAAGCCTGGTTCGTATTCGCACCGATGTACCATTTGAGGGTTAATATTTACGAAAATTGATAGGATTTTCTACTATTTTTGAAGATTTTTATATATATCGATTCTTAAAATTCAATGCTTTAGAATGCAAATATCAATTGAATTTTCATAATTTCATAGATTTCGTGGATAATTTGATGTACGTTAATATTAAGTACTTTATGTATTTCTCGAATTTTTATTCATTTTTTCAGTATTAATAAGATTTTTTATCGTTTTCTAGTATTGTTATACATTGATGCCATTTTTGCAGATTTTTCAAAAACGCAATTCTTTCATAGAATTCAATAACATTTAGCATTTTTCAAAAATTTTATGACTCGAAAGATTTTCTGATAATTTCAGGAATTCCCGTCTAAATTTCTTAGACTTCATTCACAAATTTAAAAGTTTTCAGATTATTTGAATTTTCGTAAATTTCAATCTGTTTTTATGAATCAATATCTAAAAAAACTGTTTCCCTTTGTTTTTTTATAGGAAATGTTTAACTGTGTATTTTATTATAATTTAGTTTCAGAAAAAATTCCTCTCAAATAAGAATAATTGTTATTTTGAGTTAGAAGAACTACAAATTCGCGACTTGATTTGAATTTCACTGATTTTTTGATATAGTAGTGTTGTTTTTATGCGTTATTTTTTTTCATCATCATATTTGTCTATTTTCGTGAAATAATGATATTAAGAAAATTTTTTTCATATAAAGATTTATAGTATTTTCCTAGATTTTTATACATCCATCAATTTTCAAGGCTTAATCCTCTCGAATGAAAATATCGATAGATTTTTCATAATGTCATTGATTTCGTGGATAATCCAACTACTTATGTATTCCTTGAATTTTTTTATTTTTCAGTGTTTATAAGATTTTTCATTGTTTTTCAGTATTTTTCAGAAATTGTATGACTCGGAAGACTTTCTGGTATTTTTATGAATTCCTGTCTAAATTTTTTGAAATTTCATTTCCAAATTTCAAAAATTTTATCTTTTTCAAATTTTCGTAAATTTCAGTCCCATGTTTTCCTATAAGAAACGTTTGGTTATGTATTGTATTATAATTTTGTTTTAGAAAAAATTCCCTTCAAATAAGAATAAATGTTATATCTAGTTAGAAAAGCTAAAAATTCTACATCTAATTTGAATTTTACTTACTTTTATACATTTTTTTAATAATCATCAATTTTGTGTATTTGCCGTGAAATAATAATGAACTCATCTGGAATTTTGAAAAAGTTTTGCATTCTTTTTTAGTTTCAAATATGTAATGTAAGGCAACATTGACTACAAGTAGACATTTCTTACAACATTTTTCACTTTTTCAAACTTTTTCTCTATTTATTGAAGTCACGCCATTTCATATTTGTACTCCCCACTTGAAGAACGTCGATTTCGGAGTCGTAAAGTGGAATATTTTATTCAATATTCTAAGTTATTCAAAGTGCTTAACTTTCGTCGATTCAACCGACGTAACTTTTCGAAAATCCAAATCCACTCACCTAATAACTTACTTATCCACTTCACAAAATATTACACTTACAAAATATAAGCTGAAAGCCAAGAAAAATTTTACACTTGAATACTATTTTTTCTTTTACCTCAAGTAGGGGAAATACGTAGCGTCGCAATTGAAAATTTCCTTTTGCATATTTCTCAATTGTCATTTCATTGTTCACAATAAGGAGTGTTTTGTGCCAAGAGCTATCACGTAGATAACCTTCAAATAAAACACTCAGGGATAAAAATCTCTACGTAATTTTCTGCAAAAGCCGTGAAAGGTAAAAAAATGAAAATTATATGTACCCTCTCGCTTCAGATAAACACGACTATTTTACGACTCGTGACATTAACATTAACGCTGCTCGCGTAAGTTCCAAATGAACTGTGACTAAAAACTTAATCAGATTTATTTCCGTACTTTGCATAGTTGGTTTTTCTCATAAAGAACTTGCATGAATGCAAACCACAGTTTATCGTCTAAACAGTGCTTTGGCGTGATTTACGTATATATAAATAACAAACATTTCATTCTTGTTACTGAATAAATATATAAAATGTAATGTAAAATTTGTTATATTTTTTGAGAAGAAAATAGAAAAAAAGGGGAGAATAAAATTTTGAACTCTTGTAGTTGTGAACAAACTGTTTGGAATTGGGTTTGAGCTTTTTTCAAGACTGTTTGATAGATCAGTTGTGTATAAGTGGGGTTTTATAGAACACTCGGAACAACGTGGGCGTTTTAGTGCTTGTTTGGGGCTGCGATAAACGTTTTTTGTAACCGCGCGCTACTAGAATACGGACAGATTATTTGCTTCGAGAACATCGTACGTTTGTCGAGAAAAAAAGCTCGTTCCTATAATTTTTCGACGGGAAAGAAAATGGAAACTAAATTTTGCTGGGAAAATCACGACAATGATGACGTTTACAGGAAAGGATTAGTAGAGAAAAACTGTGAATGTTTATGTTTTGGAAAAAGCTTTTTTAATGAATGTTTGAAGATTATGAAAAAAGAGGATTTTTTATAGAATTTTTTCGATTTTGAGGTTTCTTCCTTGTTTTTGATAAGGAATTTTTTGTGATTCTTCAGAATTGCTAATGTTAAAAAATATATTTTGAGTGGAAATTAGAGATTTAGTTTTTCACTTCGTCACACAAATTTTGTCGTTAAGAATTCGTTGTAACACATTTGATTTGGCATTCACGATGATAAATTAATTTTTTTATCAATTAGTTCAGATGATAATTAAAAAAAATACGTATTCAAGATTTTCTTTCAGTTTACTCTGTAGTATAAATTCTACCAATTTATTATAAATTTTGTGTTAGTGTTATTTTAAAAAACTTCAACCGGAAAAATTTTATTAATAATTTTTCTAGAACTCTAACAGTTTTTGTTTTCCTATATATTTTTTTTTTTCGTTCTTCAGAGAAAATTATACGATTTTTCACAGAATTTTTTCGATTTTGAGGTTTTCTCTCTTCTTTCAGACAAGAAATTTTTTCATGATTCTTCAGAATTCTTAATGTTAAAAAATCTATCGTTGAAAATAATTTTGAGTGAAAACAAGTAATTCAGTTTTTTATTTCATTACAAAAATTTTGTAGTTGAGAATTCAATTTTTATATTTTACTCGATTCCTTTACTCTGTAGTATAAGTTCTACGAATTATAAATTCTGTCTGAGTGTTATTTTCATAAACTTTCAATAGCACAAATTTTATTAATAATTTTTCTAGAACTCATTATAGTTTTTGTTTTCCTATATATTTTTTTTCGTTCTTCATAGAAAATCACTTACTTTTTACAAAGTTTTTTCGATTTCGAGATTTTCCATCTTCTTTTTGATAAGGAATTTTTTCATGATTCTTCGGAATTCTCAATGTTAAAAAAGAATTTTTGAGTAAAAACTAGTAATTCGGTTTTTCATTTGATCACACAAACTTTTGTCGTTAAAAATTCAATTTTTATATTTTACAGTTTAAATTCGTTGTAACATACTTAACTTGCTATTCACGATTTACAATTATTCAATTTTTTTTATCAATTAGCTGAGACGAAAATAAAAAAAAATACGTATTCAAGACTTTTTTTAAATTCCTTTACTCTATAGTATAAATTCTAGTAATTATTGGAAATTTTGTGTTAGTGCAATTTTTGTAAACTTTCAATAGGACAAATTTCATACATTATTTTTTTAGAACTTATTACAGTTTTTGTTTTCCTATATATTTTTTTTCGTTTTTTATAGAAAATTACTTAACTTTTCACACAATTTTTTCGATTTGGAGATTTTCCATCTTATTTTTGACACGGAATTTTTTGATAATTCTTCATAACTCTTAATTTAAAAAAATATATTTTGAGTGAAAACTAGTAATTTAGCTTTTAATTTCATCACAGAAATTTTGTCGTTAAAAATTCAATTTTTATATTTAAAAGTTTCAATTCGTTGTAACATATTTTATTTGCCATTCACGATTTATAATTTTTTTTTATCAATTAACTGAGATGAAAATTAAAAAAAAATGTTTTCAAGACTTTTTTTCAATTCCTTTACTCTATAGTATAAATTCTAATAATTGGAAATTTTGTGTTAGTGTCATTTTCATAAATTTTCAATAGGACGAATTTTATAATTAATTTTTCTAGAACTTTGAAATTTTTTGTTTTCCTGTGTATTTTTTTCGTTTTTCATAGATGAATACTCGATTTTTCACAAAATTTTTTCGATTTCGAGGTTTTATCTCTACTTTTTGACAAGAAATTCTTTCATGGGTCTTCTGAATTCTTAATGTTAAAAAATAAATTTTGAGTAAAAACTAGTAATTCTATTTTTCATTTTATCACACAAATGTTGTCGTTAAAAATTCAATTTTTATATTTTAAAGTTTGAATTTGTTGTAACATATTTTATTTGTCATTCATGATTAATAATAATTTTTTTTATCAATTAGCTGAGACGAAAATAAAAAAAGTACGTATTCGAGACTTTTTTTCAATTTCTTTACTCTATAGTATAAATTCTACTAATTGGAAATTTTGTATAAGTGTTATTTTCATAAACTTTCAATTGGACAAATTTTATAAATAATTTTTTTTAGAGCTTATTAGAGTTTTTGTTTTCATACATTTCGTTTTGTTTTTTTTTCCGTTTTACAGAGAAAATTGCACGATTTTTCACAGAGTTTTTTCGATTTCGTGGTTTTCACTCTTTTTTTTTAATGAATTTTTTTATGATTCTTCATAATTTATTTCGTCACACAAATTTTGTTGTTAAAAATTCAATTTTTATATTTTACTCAATTTCTTTACTTTGTAGTATAAAGTATAAATTCTACCAACTAGAAATTTTATATAAGTGTTATTTTCATAAACTTCAACAGAACAAACTTTATAAATAATGTTTCTCGAACTAATTAGAGTTTTTGTTTTCCTATATATTTTTTCTTTCGTTCTTCATAGATGATTACTCGATTTTTCACATGCCAGTGGTTGAATTGGGATAATAGCGATGTGAAAGACCCGCAGGTAAAAGGAAAAAAGGCCACTTTTCTTAAGTGGATGAAAGTATAGCCAACGCTAAACTGAGCCCGTATGATTCAAGTAGAAATCGATGTGACTGAGCTCGAACCTCTGTCTGACTATTCCATGGTATTTTCACTTAGTTGTGATTCTTTTTCAAGGCTTCAAAGAATGTTTGCTTTTTTATATTGAATTTATATGTTGTGTCTTCATAGAGTTTTGATCTCTGCTAAGATTATTGTCATAAATATTGAATATTTTTATGTTTATGATACCATTCTCAACAATTAAGTAAAATGTTATTTAATTCCATCTTTCATTCTGGCTGTGAACATCCAATTTCAATTGGGTGAAAAAATTCGATCGATCAAATGATTTCAGTTAAATAAAATGTTTTAAATAATCATACATTTATTACTCTTCTGATTTTTGTTATTAACAAATTCATAAATTGTTCGAAATGAACATTGATAATAAAAAATTGGATTAAAAACTTCGAATTCGGATTATAGAACGATGTCTGACTATTCGACGCTATTACTACTTCATGGTGAATTTTTTAAACATCTCAAAGAATCAAAAGTAAAAATTTCTATTTAATTCATTGTTAAAGAGCATATTCCTAAGCAATTAGAAGTGTCTTGAAAGATAATGCAGTTATGCTAAACAAAGGAAGGGAACTGAAACGCGTATGCATATTCAGTCGGAAATTGGGATGGAACGGTTTAACTCGTGCTACATTGTGGATTCGCACACCCGCCAATATGAACAGGATATTTAGCTGAGCGATTCAATCTGGATTGTGTACAAAATGGCGCGGACATATGGAACGATCTCAAATAAACGCGCTGAAACGCGGAAGGCGAGCGCAGTCGTTATAGTTATGACGATGGTATTAAAACGAGGCGTTACCGTTTGTAGCCGGCGAGCATTTTATAATGATTTTCACAGTTACGTGATCCGTTAGGTAATTTATGCAAGATTTTTTTAAGGATAGGTACATAAAAAAAATGATAGGAACTTTGTTCACTTTTTTTCCTCAACTTTGTAAATAAGTCCTTAGGAATTTCGTGGGATTTTTTTAGGTTTGTTAATAGATGTGTGGTATTTTCTTAGATTTTCGGTTATTTCAATGAATTTTTCAGAATGCAGTCTCTTGATAGATTTCGATTTGTTCACATATCTCTGAAATTTAATTGAATTCTTAAGTATTTCCTCGAATCTCTATGTAGATTTTCATAATTAGATGCTTTTGGAATAATGTTTCAATAATTTTCATTTGCTTCATAAAAGAAAAGAAAATATCCATTCAAAATTACAATGTTTTAGAGATTTTAATTATTTTGACTCTTCTTCCTATTTTTCAGCATTATAGAGTTTCGTAGTATTCTCGAGTATTCTCCTAGATTTCTAATATTTTTATAATTTGCCGAGTCAATTTTAAAAATTCGATGCTTTAAACTTCAAAGTTCCGAAAATTCTCGTTTCTGAATTTCTCAATATTAAGAATTTTTTTTTAATTTACATGATTTAGATAGTTTTCTAGTATTTTCATGGATTTAAAGTAAATAAATGAATGCAAGAAAAATTCTTCTTCATACATTTCATGTATATTTATAGATTTGTTGTATTATTTTTCATATATTTTAGCATTTATAAAATGTTGTAAAGTTTTCTAGTTCTTTTGTGAAATCCTATATAGATTTCCTCTTCGAAGAATTATAAAAATTTCTATTCTAACCCAAATGTAAAATACGTTATTTTGTTGAATAAAATTTTTTTACGTTTAGAAAAAACAGGGTTTTTTGTGTGTGGAGTTAGTGAGAATTTTCGTCACTTCACCGACAATCAAATTCTTAAAATATTGTATCTTTTTATTACTGTAAAAATAATCATGCTTTTCTACATTATTCTAGTCAGAAACTCTTGATAACTTAGTTTTCTATCATCAAAAAAATTTCTTGATAAAGAATTTCAAAAAAACATTATGTATGAAAATAATTGGTATTTTATAGATATTCAGTATACTATTATTCATCAATTTTGAGGATTCAAATATATACATTATATTTAATAATTTTATAGTTATTTCAGGAAACGATAAATGTAATAGAGTTTAATTTTCTACACTATCATGGAACTCGATGGAAAATATCTTTTTTCAAAGTAAAGGAATTCGTTTAATTCCGAAATTATTGAATTAAAAATTTTATAATTTTCAAAAACCTATTTACCCATATTCTTGAACGCATTTTATAAGCTTTTATTATTTAATCCGATGGTTGTAAGTGAAGTATAGTGTTATAATTTATCTATTATTAATTTAATTTATTAGACTGAAATTGTAGCTAAATCCATGCTAAAATGAAGAATTTCCAGGAATGCGCTCATTCCTATGAAATTAATTATACTTTTATTAATTTTTTTGAATTCTCTTAAATTCATTATTATTTTTCAAGTTATACATATCATCATCAATTTCAATTTTTTGTACTACATTTTTCTAGATTTTTTCACTTGCCTTTAACTATATTTTCATTCAATGCTATTAGCTGATATCAAAAATTTAACCATTGTTAATTCCACTGCACTTGTATGAAAAAAAAATTATTGCGTCATTCCCATTGTGGAATATTCAAGAAATTAGCTGGGAAAATTGATGAAAATGGAGGAAAGTGCATTACAAATTCGTGACTATTGGTATCATCTCAAAGCAAGTGCCAAAAATGATAATATTTCGCCTATCGCGCAACGTTTGCAGGCACGTATACGACTAATAAATTGCAGGTTTGATATATGGTATTTCAAAGCTCCCGGAAGTTTATGAGAAAATGCGAGGGGTGATGAAAATATAGCCCGTATTTTTATACGATGCTATCGTAAGGTGTCAGGCGTGCCTTCGTAACTCCAAACGCAATCGCTTGGTAATCGATCCAAGGGCTAGGAAAGTGCAAGTCGACGAAACACGAATCTCTCCCAAAATATTCAATCAATGGAAGCCCCTTTTCCCTCGGCACCTACGTGATTTCTACACCAACGTATTCCTTAAAGCCCGAGCCTTCCATTGTGCAATCGAGTTACCAAAGTCCACGTTTTTTCAACCATTTAGAATAAACGTTGTGTTATGGAATTGCACGAGAATTTCAAAGAATTGATTCAAGTTCTTTCCAGGGTAGAAATAACTATTTACATAAATGTTGATTATTTATTAAAATATTTTAGCTACATTTCTCGATGAATAAATAATAAATAATTTTAAGTTTGTTTTACTTAATTCTTGTTGTATCGAAATTCTCTGCCATTTTGCTTAAATAATTATTATGATTTTTCCTTGAATCATTTGGTAGTTGTTCGTGAATAATTTTTTCTGCCCTGATTATTCAAAAAAAAAAAAAAATAATAATAATAAGTCAAAATAATTAAAAATGAACTGTCACTAAAATCTCAGAAACTATTTTTTGTAATTTGAGACTTTAATATTTTTGATCTTTAGAGCAGAAAAAGTTTGAGCTTGGAGAAAACGAAATATTTTTGTTGTTGTAAAAAAGTAGACATTTACATAATTTTTTTATTTTTATTTTTTCCTATTCTTTATGAGGAACAAAATATAGAAACTTGAAATTTTTTGAATTGCAAACATTTAAAATGTAAAATTATAAAATGGGAAAAATGAAAAATTGTAATAAAAAAATACTGCTGAATAAGAATTTTTTGGAAAGTCCATATTTTTTCAGCCATTTAAAATAAACGTTGTGTTATACAATTGCACGAGATTTTCAAAGAATTAATATAAATTATTTTCAACTATTTAGTTAAGTTAGAATCCAACTATTTAGTTCCAACTATTTAGTTATACCTTAATGAAAATTATTTATTCAAATATTTTAGCAAAATTTCTAGATAAATTAATCATAAAGAATTTTAACTTTCTTCTTATTATTATTTCGTGTAAATTGTACATAAAATCATTTTTTAGCTACTTTTGTTCAAAATCTATTTTCGAAGTCGAAAATGTTTGAAATTCTTTAATTGTAAGCAGAATGTAATAATAGTATGAAATAAAATTGTATTGTAGGTGGTTATGGTTTGTAGCCAAACCTTTATTATAGTTCAAAGGCTAGTTCTCAAAATTCAATCATTTGGCAGTTGTTCGTAAATAATTGTTTCTGCCCCGATTATTCAAAAAACAGATGTCAAAATAATTAAAAATCTACAGTCACTAAAATTTAAGAAACTATTTTTTGAATTTGAGACTTTATTATTTTTGATCTTTAGAACAGAAAAAATCTGAGCTAGGAAAAAACGATACATTTTTGTTGTTGTAAATAACTAGACATTCACATTATTTTTTAATTTTTTTTTCTTATTCTTTATGAGGAACAAAATGTGGAAATTCAAAATTTTATAAATTGCAAAGTGCAAACTTTTAAAATGTAAAGTTATAAAATTGCAAAAATGAAAAATTGTAATAATTATAAACAAATAATGCAGGATACAAATTTTTTGGAGAGTCCACGTTTTTTCAACCATTTAGAATAAACGTTGTGTTATACAATTGCACAAGTATTTCAAAGAATTAATATAAGTTATTTCCAGGGTAGAAAAAATTATTTACCTAGATGAAAATTATTTATTCGAATATTTAAGCTACATTTCTAGATAAATTAATAATATAGAATTTTAAGTTACTTGTTAATAATTCTTATAAATTGTATATAAAATCATTTCTTAGCTACTTTTGTTCAAAATCTATTTTCGAAGTCGAAAATATTTGAAATTCTTTATTCTAAACAGAATGAAATAATATAATGAAGTAAAATTAAAAACTGTGTTATAAGTGGTTATGATTTGGAACCTTTATTACAATTCATATAGGCTATTTTTGGTTAGAAATACAACAATTTTGCAACAATGCAACAATTTCGAACTTCATTTCATAACCAAGTGCAATTCTCTGACATGGTATAGACTATATTTCACTATCACTAATGTTAATTTTCAATAATGACATTTTGTAATAACCAATTCAATTTTATTGATTCATTTCAGTAATTTCTTAAAACTCTATCTATTTAAATTTTACATTACGATTGAAATATTTTCTATTTATCTCCAATCACTAATTATTAAAAATTCGTTTTTTTTTTCCTTAAAAAAATCGCGCCTCATTTTGAATAATCAGTTTGATAAAGAAAAATTTTTTTCATTTTCCCAACTACGGTATACTGACAATAGTTACCTTGGATTTCTTCATTATCACCCCTTGAAACGTGAAAAGTCTGCAGAATTTCAGGTACTCTAGCAAATTCAACATCGTTACTGGCGTTTTATTTACTGTACTTCAACGATCGACTCGTCAATTAGTGATAATGTTGATCGAAAATCAGAAAAATGTTGAAGCAGAAAGATGGAAAGCCAGAAATGCCGACATCTCGATTATTGTGGATTAAGAAATCCACTATAATTATGCTTATTAACGAAATTTTCAATTTAGTAGGGGAAAGTGGGCTAATGACGGCATAGTTTTCATTCAGCATCAAAACACATCCGACAATTCACATTTTTGATCAAACGAAAGTTAAAATAACAAGTGTAACTCAAATACTAACAAAGTATATCGGCAGATTTGAAAAATTTTGATTCAACCAAAAAAAATTAGAAGCTTTAAAAGATTTGGTTTTGGTCATTTAGAAAAATGGTGGGGTAATGACGGCCACTCTCAAAAACC
>JAPYZL010075272.1:0-20055 GCA_030522825.1 Platygaster orseoliae | reverse complement strand
GTGAGCTGTTTCAAAACATATTTATTACGAGTTAAAAAGTGCAACGGAAAGTGCTACGGAATAGCGTTGCATTAGCGTAGCATTTAGGTTGTCAGGGTAACTAGGTATAAATTTTGTTATATTTTTTAATTACTGTCTTTTTTTACTTTGATTTGGTAGAAAGTTCAAATAAAAAATCGTCAGAAAAAGTTGTTAAGATCGAAGAATAGAAACGATTAATTTTAAACTAGTCGATATAGCAGTAAGGTGAATTTTTCATTGAAATATTAATTTAATCGTTAAATAATTTTAATAATAAAACGAAGGTACTACAAAATTCTTCATCATTCTATATTATCTAACATATAAGGAACCAAAATTTGTCTGATATTAAAATTTTAAATTTCTCTATAATTGCATTTATAACGATAGATATTATTATATTTTTTAATAACTGCCCTTTTTTACATTGATTTTGTAGAATATTTCAATAAAAAAAACCGTCAGAAAACATTATTATTAACATTGAAGAATTAAAAACGATTAATTTTCATTTAGTCGATAGCAATAAGATGAATTTTTCATTAAAATATTAATTCAGCAAATAAATAAATTTTAATAATAAAACGAAGGTACTGCGAAATTCTTTATTATTTTATATTATTTAAAATATAAGAAATTCAAATTTCCCTGATCTTGAAAATTAAAAATTTTCATTAGTTGCATCCATAACTATAAATTTTGTTATATTTTTCAATAACTGCTTTTTTTTACTTTGATTTTGTATAAAATTCAAATAAAAAGATTGTCAGAAAAAATTATTAAGATCGAAGATTAGAAACAATTAATTTTATTAGTCGATAGCATTTGGGTGAATTTTTCATTGAAAAGATTAATTTTCATAATAAAATGAAGGTATTGCAAAATTCTTTATTATCACTGTACTGCAAAATTCTTTATTATTCTATATTATCTAAAATAAAAGAAACCCAAATTTGCCTGATTTTGAAATTTTGAATTTCTCATTACTTGCACCCATAACTATAAATATTCTTATATTTTTAAACTACTACCTTTTTTTACTTTGATTTTGTGTAAAATTCAAGTAAAAAAATCGTCAGAAAAAATAATGAAGATTAAAGATTAAAAACAATTAATTTTTAATTTGATTTGATAATCACAACGAATCAACTGATTTTTAATTTCAAATCTTGTAAGTGAAGACGAATGAAAATGAAAAAAGGTAAAATTGATTCGGGCTTCAACTTCATTTCACCTGTAAAACACGAAAAAACTATTTAACTAGATATTTTGAAGTCAAAAGGAAGTTGAAAATACATTCAAAGAAGTTTAAATGAATACGAGCTTTCGACTCGAGAATTCTTACTTAATTATTTTTATTTTTCTTAATGATTTGTGATGGATTTCATTTACGGTAAAGTTTCTAAAATCTTTAATTCCATTTTCGAATTTCGATAGAAAAACTCATTTTATAGGAAATCTGATTTTTGATTTTTGGTGGTTTAAAAACCCTTTCTTCAGTCCACACCACAAACATTGATTTCCCAATAATCCATATTTCCGCTAGAAAAGATCTCAGACTTTCGTAAAAAGTAATAATGACAGTTTTGGCAGAAAACTCTGAGCTGGAAAGAAAGTTTGCTCATGGATTGCGTCGTTTCTAGTGACTTGGCGACTCGACACAAAGTGAAATTTAAAATGCAAACGCCAAAGTCGCTCGCTTTTCTAGCACTTGTTGTGTTTTGCATATAAGAAGGTTGCTCTTCGAAATTGGGATCGAGACAGCACGGCGACAAACTTATTAGGGTGTGAGTCAAGGCATCTCTGTTGCGAGTGGTTACGCTCGAAAGAGCTACGGCACGCCCAAGGTGAATGCCAAAATCGCTCTCGTCGAGGCGCGAGAGATGCGCGAGATGTTAGTGGTGGCATTGAAATTTCAAGAGACGGAAAAAGTCGAGAAGTCCATTACCTTCACGAGATATAGGCTTCCTGAAAAATTGGGGATTCTCATAGTGCATCGATGCATTTATGAGATTTATACTGCTGGAGTGAAAATTTGACAATTTTTTGTAGTGACATCACTTTTTTCATCTTGAATGAAAAATGTTTATTATTCGACAGTCAATTTCGACTAATGTGTCTAGCGAGAAAAAAAGGTTAGCACTAAAAAGTAAAAAATTTAGCCGAAAGCTTGAAATAAAAAATGTAGAAATAGGAGGGATTTGAGTTTTTCTTTATTTTAACGGCTCCGAGAATCGTTCATAAATTGGAACTATAAAAAATGACTATTTTAATAAATTAACCAGTATTTGTACAAAAAATAAATAATAATTGACTAAATTTAAAATGAATAATGTAAAATAAGTCTAATAATGAAATTATATTGTTAGAAAATATTTTCAGATTTACTTAAAATCAAAATAAAATAATCATTGTATTTGCCAATAAAAATAGTCGAATTCATTAGTTGAAAATGTTAAAATTCAAATAAGTATATTGTTCAATTTCACTCATTAACATTGTAGAATTCAGCTATTTTAAGGTGAAATTCGAATATAGTTATTTTTGCTATTTGTTCAAATAAATAGTACGAATTCAACAATTTTTCGTGGTGGCATCTGTTTCTTAATCTTAAATAACCAATTTTTATCATTTTACTGTCAATTTTGACTAATGTGTCTAGCGAAAATGAGGCAAGCACTAAAAACTAAAATATGACTATTTTTATAATGCAACCAGCATTTTTACTGAAAATGAAAAATTATTTCTAAATTTATAAAAAAATATATAATATACGTTTAATAAATAAATAATATTGTTAGTATATAAAACGATTCATGAAAAATTCACTTGGCATTTTTCAATAAAAATTTTAATGCGTAATAAACGATATCTTTCCCAGTTACGTTTTCAGCTGACAGTTAGCTTTTATCTTTCGATGCTTTGCGAATACTGTTAGGAAAATATAAGGGAAATTAATTTTCAAAAGTATGACATTATAACAAGGTTTTTATAAAAGTTTTTGAACTGAAAAAGTTTTTTCATCCGTGATTTTTATAGATGGAACGGTTTACAAAATTGTTTTGGGCATGTCTGACTATACCTACTTTTTTCTACTGACAACGAATCATGACATTGCCTGACTATACTTACTATCTCCTACTGACAACGAATCATGACATCTGATTTTTTTTCTTTTATATAAGAAAACGAAATAATGTAAACTATACATAGTACATCTATTATATATAAATTATATGTAATATATATTATATACCTATATAATATATATTAACATATTAATTTATCATCCTGGTTGTATGTGTGTGATACTTTTTTCGATTATTTCATAAAATAATTAACGTTGATGATGGAATCAGTGGAACGTAAAAATACTTGTATTAATTGAGAAATTAAATATTACAATCGTGAATTTGCATACGTTATTTTTCCTATTGTAAATAACGATTTTTTCTTATTTTGCAGAAAGTAGAAATTTTTTACTAAAAATAAAAAAAATTTATTAAATTTATAATAAATAATGTAAAATAAATCTAATAATGAAATTTCATTGTTAGAAAATATTTTAGGATTTACTGAAAATAAAAATAAAAAAAATATAGCATTTGCTAATAAAAGTATTCGAATCCATTAGTTGAAAACGTCAAAATTCAAATACACATAATATTCAATTTCACTAAAAGAAATTGTAGATTTTAGCTATTTCAAGGTAAAATTCGAATATAGTAATTTTTGATATTTTTTTGAAAAAGAGAGTACAAATTCCACAATTTTTTGTAGTGACATCTCTTTCTTCATTTTGAATAAACAGTTTTTATTATTTTACAGTCAATTTTGACTAATATTTCTAGCGGAAATAAGGCTAGCACTAAAATGTAAAAAATGACTATTTCAATAAGTCAACGAGCATTTTTACTAAAAATAAAAAATAATTTACTGAACTTATAATAAATAGTATGAAATATGTATAATAATGAAATTATATTATTAGAAAATATTTTGGGATTTACCTAAAATCGAAATAAAAAAATTTTAAAACAAAAGAATATCTAATATATAAGTAAACTTAGAACTTGCTAAATATTTGCAAAATTTTTAAATAAATAATTTGCTGAATATTTTGTTAAATATTTGCAAAATAAAAAATAGTATTTGCAACAAAAAATATTCGAATTCATTAGTTGAAAATGTTAAAAGTCAAATACGTGTTATTTGTTTAAATAGAGAGTACAAATTTGACAATTTTTCGTAGTAACATCTCTTTCTTCATTTCGAATGACCAATTTATATTATTTTACAGTGAATTTCGATAAATGTGTCTAGCAGAAATAAGGCTAGCACTAAAAAGTAAAAAATGTCTATTTAGATAATACAACCAGCATTTTTACTAATAATGAAAAACTATTTACTAAATTTATCAAAAATCATATAAATTACCTTTAATAATGAAATAATATTGTTAGAAAATATTTTGGGATTTACTTCAAATTGAAATAAAAAAATTAAAAAACAAAAGAATATTTAATATATAAATAAATATAGAATTTGCTAAATATTTGCCAAATTTTTTGATAAGTAATTTGCTGAATACTTTGCTTAATATTTGCAAAATAAAAAATACTATTTTCATTCGCTACTAAAAATTCATGAGTTGAAAATGTCAAAATTCAAATATGTATATTATTCCATTTCATTTAAAGAAATTGTAGATTTTAGCTATTTCAAGGTAAAATTCGAGTATAGTTATTTTTGCTATTTGTTCAAATAGATAGTGAAAATTCGACAATTTTTTGTGGTGACATCTCTTTTTTAATCTTGAATAGTTAATTTTGAGTAATTCACAGTCAATTTTGACTAATGTGTCTAGCGAAAATAAGACTCGCACTATAAAGTAAAAAATTATTATTTGAATAAGTCATTGAGCATTTTTACTAGAAATAAAAAATAATTCACTAAATTTATAAGAAATAATTTAAAATAAGTCGCATAATAAAATTATACTGTTAAAAAACATTTTAAGATTTCCTTAAAATCGAAATAAAAAAATTACAGTATTTGTTCCTAAAATAAGTTGAATTCATTAGTTAAAAATATCTAATTTCAAAAACGTATATTATTCATTTTCACTAAATGAAATCGTAGATTGAAGGTTTTTTAAGGTAAAATTCGAATATAGTTATTTTGCTATTTGTTCAAAAAGATAGTACACATTCGACAATTTTTTGGGGTGACATCTCTTTTAATCTTGAATAGTTAATTTTGAGTATTTCAGTCATATTTGACTAATGTGTCTAGCGAAAATGGGACTACCAGCAAAGAGTCAAAAATGACTATTTTAATCAGTCAACAATCATTTTTACTAAAAGTAAAAATAATTAATTGAACTCATAATAAGTAATATTAAATAAAAATGCGATTAACTGAATTATATTGTTAGAAAATAAGTATAAAATTTACTTAAATTTAAAATAAAAGAATAACTGTATATGCTAATAAAAATAGTCGAATGCCACTAATTACAATAGTCCAAATTGAAATTCGTGTAATATTCAATTTCACTTAATGAAATAATAAATTACAGATATTTTTGAGTGAAATTTGAATATAGCCATTTTTGATATTTGTTTATATAGTTTGTCCAAACAATAAGAGGAAAATGCAGAGTAAGTCGTAAATAAATTTTCGAAATATAAATTTTTTATGTATCTGAATGCTGGAATTCATTAATGACAAGAATGTTTTTGCTTGGATAAAAACTGATTTATAAAAATTGTAAAGAATCACCAAATATAAATTGTTTCAAACTCCTTTTTAATTTATATTCACTGATGACGTTCATAAAATCTTCGATTATTTAAAAAATTCAGTTTTTTTATAAGGTCAATTGATAGAAACATTATTAAGTTATAAAATAAAGTATAAAATATACAGCTCAATTTTTTATTGTCTTTAATTAATTCATTATGGTAAAACAAAAATTTGATATCAGCTTTTTGAAATAGTAAAAAATTTTATCCCAAGGAATAGTAAAATCGTCATATGAATAACTAATAGTTTTTTTAACTTTGTAAATTATCATTTCAAGATCACAACTGTACATTAATCGTCAAAAAATTAAATAACTTAATATTTACGTCCATTGTTACTCATTGCAATGAGTAAAAATATGACTTACATACTAATAAACAAAATTTTATATGAGAAAAGAAATGTAACTCATTTTACTCTGGAAAATAAATTAGATATTTCGTTTCACTTCAATTTCGTCATAATGAACTTTTCTGCAACATTTAAGCAAAGAAAATAATGATTATACGTTACAGGAAGAATAAAATTTATTTCATATTCAGAAAATATATTTGTAGCACAAAATCTCTCAAAGTGCATAAACAAGATTATGATTTTGTTTGATTGAAATATTGCTGCACTTGTTTCACCGGAAAAATGTACTCTCACCATGATGGAAAATCAAATATTTCTACGCGAGCTCGTGTTTTTCCGAGGATTTCAACCTTGGACGTTTATCTGGTTTTTGATTGACTTGTGCCTTTTTGATCCAAGAATGGCGAGATTTCAGATGTTCAGTAAAATGTCGGTTTCCACTTCCCGGATTCACTTTCAATTTTTGTCATTTTCCATTTGATTTGCTGTCAGTGTTAGATTTTCTCTCTATTTTCCTCGGGTATTTTTATCAATAAATAAAGTTTCAGTTGAAGATAAAGAAGTTTCTCCATACTGGTTCTTTTTTATTTATTTATTCATTGTTTTTCGTCGCTCAACATTGCATAAAACGTAATTTTTTTATTTGTAACTCTATTTAGTGAACAATTGCAATGAAAATTTTCGAATCACTCGAAGAAATGGTAGATGATATATGTGGAATATTTTTATATGCACTTTGGACATAAAAAACGACTTATTACATCGCATGGTTTGTATCGCTATGAAGCGTTCCATCGAAATGTCCCATATAAAAGTGTAATACATCGAAACTTTCATGGGATATAAAACGATTCATGGAAAATTCACTTGGCATTTTTCAATAAAAATTTTAATGCGTAATAAACGATATCTTTCCCAGTTACGTTTTCAGCTGACAGTTCGCTTTTATCTTCCGATGCTTTGCAAATACTGTTAGGAAAATATAAGGGAAATAAATTTTTAAGAGTGTAACATTATAACAAGGTTTTTATAAACAGTTTTTGAACTGAAAAAGTTTTTTTATCCGTGCTTTTTATAGATGGAACGGTTTACAAAATTGTTTTGGGTATGTCTGACTATATCTACTTTTTTCTACTGACAACGAATCATGGCAATCATGGCATTGCCTGACTATACTTACTTTCTTCTACTGACAACGAATCATGGCATTGCCTGACTATACTTACTTTCTTCTACTGACAACGAATCATGACATCTGATTTTTTTTTCTTTTATATAGTATTTTATCGTCCTGGTTTTATGTGTGTGATACTTTTTTCAATGATTTCATTAAATAATTAACGTTGATGATGGAATCAGTGGAATATAAAAATACTTGTATTAATTTAGAAATCGAATATCACAATCGTAATTTTGCACACGTTATTATTCCTATTGTAAATAACTATTTTTTTTTATTTTGCAGAAAATAGAAATTTTTGAATTTTGAAAATCTAATCACGATAATTTTTTAAATTTCTAATTCATTTGGTGAATTTTCATTACGTATCGAAGTCTTTTGTTATTGTATATTTTTTATAATTTTTTTTTGATATTTGATTATGGATATTCAATAAATAATAAACTTGGTAATATTTATAACTTATTTTCAATATTCAAATTTTTCAAATACTTCAGCTTCCATTTCATTGAAAACATTTGAAAATGTGAAAGTTAAAATAACGTTTAGTATGAGAAAGTAATACATTTCACAATTTTTATATAGAGTTAATTTTTTCAATAACATTCAACAATGTAAATCAATTTGAAATAATAATTATTTTAATTCAAATTTATATTTATTAGGTGAATTTTCATTACGTATCGAAGCCTTTCATTGTTATTTATTTTTCACCATTTTTTATTGATATTTGTTTATGGATAATAAATGATTATTGAACAAAATAATGTCGATCAATTGTTTTAAATATCGAAATTGTTCAAATATTTTTAATTTCATTTCATTAAAAACATTAGGAAATGTGAAAACTAAAAAAACGTTTAGTATGAGAAAGTAATATACATTTCAATGTTTAAAGAGAGTTAATTTTATTAATCACATTCATTATTGTGAATAAATAAAATAAAATTATTATTTCAATTCTTATTTATTATTTATAGAGTGAATTTTCATTGTGTATCGGAGTCTTTCGTTATTATATATTTTTCATAATTTTTTTGATATTTGTTTATGGATATTTGATAAATGATAAACTAAATAATATTTATACATTATTTATAATACTTGAATTTTTCAAATATTTCCAATTTCGTTTCATTGAAAGTATTAGGAAATGTGAAAGTTAAAAAAACGTCTGGTGTGAGAAAATAATATACATTTCAATGATTATAGAGAGTTTATTTTTAAATCATATTCATTTATGTAAATAAATGAAATCAAATGATTATTTCAATGAAGATTTATTATTTGTTAAGTTAATTTTCATAACGTATTGAAGTCCTTCATTGTTATATATTTTTCATAATTTTTTTTATTTGTTTATCGATGATAAATTACTAATAAACTAAATAATATCAAAAACATTTTTTTAATATTTAAATTTTTCAAATATTTCAAATTTCGTTTCATTAAAAACCTTTGGAAATGTGAAAGTTAAGAAAAAGTTTAGTACGAGTAAACAATATACATTTCAAAGTTTATTGAGAAAAAATCTTTTCAATAAAATTGAAGAATTCAATATCATCAAATGTAAATGAATCAAGTAAAATCTTTTTTTCAATTTTTAAGATGAATTTTCATGTTGCATCAAAATTTTTCACTGTTATATATTTTAAATGATATTTTTGGATATTTGTTTATCGATAATAAATGAATAATAATTTAAAATATATCATCAAATCATTCCATATAGAATGTCGTTTCATTAAAAACATTTTGGAAATGTGAAAATTAAAAAAATGATTATTATGAAAAAATAATATTTATTTCCATTTTTATTTGGAAATTAAAGAAACGATTGATTTTATAACTACAGTTACACATAATATTGTAAATTTTATTTCACTATCTAAAAACTCTGTTACCTTACGAGTTCGTAAATAATAATATATTCTGAAATTCACCTGCTAAATTATTCTGCAAATATCGTTTTTCCATATTTTTTGTAGCAATGTATTTTACTCCTAATTAGTGCAAATAATGCAGTAGAAAGTATTTTCAAGATCAAAAAGATTTTTATTCATACTGGTTCTCGGAACTACATCCGAATCCAATAAAACGAAAACTCCTAAAACGATATCAATTTCAGAAGATTACAGTGATAAGTATTTTCCACGAGATGAGTTCCAACAAAAACCTGACATTCCCATTACAACGAGAAAAAAACAGTAAAAAAAGCAGTAAAAAAAAGTAACCCGAAATTTTCAGTTTCATTATACGAAAAAAACCAACGAAATCGTCCTCAAATGTACTGTTAAAAATCCGCACGAAGTCATTCGAATTATTCCTCTGTAACAAAACTGCCTGACTGTGAGGCATTTTTTTAAAATCCAGCACAAAAAGCTTTATTCCCCTCATTTAGCCCAAACGAGATACGAAGAGAAATATTCTGCAGCAACGATTTTGTCAAGTTGACAAAGTGTATTAAAAAACGTCCGTTATCTATTCAAAAAGTAAATGGCACGAAATGTGGGCTCGCGTAATACTGAAGGGCGTATGTCGCGAGAGAAAGAGAGACGACGAGCAATGTTTTTATTTCGATATCAACCCTCGTGACTGCCCCGTTGCCGAAGGTGAGCGTTCTTCCTGCGGAATACGTATTCCCCGGGCTCTTGCGAGTACTTTCTCGGTTCAGTGGTGGTTGGATTTACAATATTCCCTTCGAAATTTATGCCGTTTTTTCTCCAACTCCGTCGCTTTTTTTTATTCCAACTTTGCTCCATTTGCAAACACGTAACAGTTCATCGCGTTCACTTCAAGGTTGATTTGCCGTGGTAACGGATGATAATGGGATTGAATTTTGGGAAACATATTTTCTCAGTTTGAATTAGTGAAATTTTTACTAATTAAATTAGCAGGTGAGGAATTCACTATCGAATTAGTGGAATTTTCAGTTTTTTTAACTCAAAATAACAATTATTATTACTTGGAAGGAATTTTTTCTGAAACCTAACGATAATACAATATATAGCCAAACATATGGAAAACGTAGAAAAATTTTTTGTTTCAAATAGTGATTTGTGAAAAAAGATTAAAATTTATGGAAACTCTAAGAATCTTGAAGTTTTGAAATTTGGAAATGACGTTCTAAAAAATTTAAATAGGAATTCATGAAAATACCAGAAAATCTTTCGAGTCATAAAATTTATGAATAATACTAAAAGCTATTGAATTCTATAAAGGAATTGCGTTTTTGAAAAATCTGCACAAATGGCATCAATGTATAAAAATACTATAAAACAATAAAAAATCTTATAAATACTGAAAAAATTAAAAAAATTCAAGGAATGCATGAAATACTTTAAATACACGTAGATCGAATAATCCACGAAATCTATGACATTATCAAAAATCTATCGATATTTGAATTTTACAGCATTAAAACTTTAAAATTGATATATATGAAAATTTACGAAAATACTATAAATCTAGAAAAATACAAATAAGTTGTTTTGATTCTCATAAATACTGAAAAAAACGAGAATATCAAAAATCTTTATATGAAGAAATTTTTTTAACAATATTATTTGACGAAAATTAGACGAAAATGATTATCAAAAAGAAAAATGCAAAAAAAAAGAAACAATACTGAATTATAAAATGAGTAAAATAATAGTTAGGTTTAGAGTTTTTAGTTTTTCAACTCAAAATAACAATTATTATAACTTGGAAGGAATTTTTTCTAAAATTAAATTATAATATACAACGTCAAGAAAACGTGGGAAAGTTTTGTTTCTTTAAATAGTGATTTGTAAAAAAAAAGTTAAAATTTATGGAACTTCTAAGAATCTTAAAATATGGAATTTCGGAAAGTTCTAAAAAATGTAGATAGGAATTCATGAAGACACAAGAAAATGTTTCAAGTCATGATATTTCTGAAAATTTCCTAAAAGTTATTAAATTATATATAGGAATTGCGTTTTTTGAAAATTTGCAGAAATGGCATTAATGTATATAAATATACTAGAAAACGGTAAAAAAATTCAAGGAATACATAAAATACTTCCAATTAATGTAGATCGAATGATCCCCAAAATCTATTAATATTTGCATTCTAAAGCATAATATTTTTTAAATAAATGTATATGAAAATTAACGAAAATACTATAAATCTAGAGAACTACAAAGAAATAGTTTTGATTTACATAAATACTGAAAAAAGTGAGAAATACCAGAAATCTTTATATGAAGAAAATTTTCTTAACAATATTATTTGACGAAAATTAGACTAAAATGATTATCAAAAAATAATGCAAAAAAATAACACTACTAAACGAAAAAAATAAGTGAAATTCTAATCAAATCCAGAATTTTTAGTTTTTCTAACTCAAAATAACAATTTATCTAACTTCACAAGAATTTTTTCGAAAATGAATGTTTGACTATATAAAATATATAGTGAAACATTTTGAAAGCAATAAAAATAATAAATATAGCTAACAATGATAAATAATAAATAATAAAGTCAACTAGAAATTTCCAATACTATAGCAATGAATACTTGAAATCTGTATACTATGATTTTTTCTAAAATCTTTTAAAAATAGATGTATAGAAATCCATAAAAAAATCAGAAAATCTGTTAAGTTGTAAAAAAACACTAAAAGCATGAGAAAAAAAAATCTTAAGCTCAGTTACTTGAAAATTACAAGAATTGAAATTTATTACATTTACGAACATGAAAAAATATGCAACTCTGGACTCCAAAAACATTGGAAAACTCTACTCTTGACCACATTTTCAAAGATTACAGATTATTGAATCCTGAAGAAATAAATGAATACTTTTTCGAAAAACACCCTCCGAAAATTTTTTACCTACGCCTCTGATTAGTGCATTTATAACTAAAAGTTATTTATGACATTTTTACTAACCACATTAGTAGTTTTAAAATCTACTATACAGTTAATAGAATTTTTTAAGTGACTAATGTTTCTCTCAGTTTGAATTAGTGAAATTTTTACTAATTTAATAAGTAGATAAGATAATAATAATAGATAATAAGTCAACATGGAATTATTCGATTTTCACGAGTTAGCTAAAGAATTAGTCAAATTCTACTACATGAATTAATTATTTATAAGTTTACCTTTAAATAAGTGAAATTTTTGAAACGACTGAACAATTAGTGAATTTATTATTAATGTGAATAATGACATTTTCACTAACCACATTAGTAGTTTCAAATTCTATTATTCAATTAGTAGAATTTTGAAAGTGACTAATGAAGTAGATTCTTACTATTTCAAAAAGTAATTTGATGGTCGACGATCAAATAAGTAAATATTTAGTAAATATTCTATATTTTGAATTAAGTAATATTTTCTTCTACTTTTCAAACAAATTAAAACAGTATACTCATAAAAATTCAGGAAGTCAACACATTCCAAGTTGAATTTACAAAGATTATATTCCATTTTTTATGGTTGTGACATGTATTTGTAAATTTCGCTTTTTGAATTACGCGCGCTTTCATTTTTTTTTTTTCATCGCTTTTGCTGTTCTTCTGAAATTTCATTTCGTGTTTGATGTACATTTTGCGCATTCTTTGTCTTATACAATTTCATGGAATTCTTTTTGTTTCAAACAACGAATATTGCAAAGCCTTCTGTTAAAACATTCGATATTTCATTATTGGCTCTTTCGAAGAAAATAAATGATATTGAGGAGTTTGACGTTTCGACGGTCATCTCTGCATAATATATTATATATGTGCTCTCTCAGCTCAAATTAGTCAAATTTTTACTAAATGAAAAAGTAACACGTGTTGTTACTAACAAAATAGTTAAATTTGAAAATTTGACTATGTAATCAGTGAGAATTTGACACCAAAATAGTTGAATTTTCCACTTATTCCTAAAAGTCGTGCATTTTTACTATTTCATAGTCATGCTATTTTATGATTTTCTTAGTCAATATTTTTTTACTAATCTAATAGTCATTTTTGACTATTTGATGAGTGAATATATTCTATTTTGAAAAAAAAAAAATACAAAAGAATATTTATTTGCAATTGATTTCTTAATAACCTATCTAATTCCAATCACCAAGGCAACAAAAAATATTTATTTAAATAAAAAATATTTAATTCAATATTTCGGCTGTTTTTGGCGGAACAAAAATATTTCGTCACTTGTGGATTTTTCTTAAATATTTTAAGGTTTTTCGTTTCTTATCCCCAATATTTTCTACAATTTTTGACCATGAAAAATATTTACTTCTTACGTATGTTTCCCCATTTTCTTTTTCTTTAATTTGTATTTATTTCTAATTTTCATTTAATTATTTGCAAATAAAATTATATTAAAAATAACAAATTTAAATAAAAAAATAAAAAAATTCAAATGAGATTAAAAAAATCAAATCGATAAAGAAATTTTTTACATTTAATTTTTATTTTCTTCTTCTTTAATTAAATTTAATTAATTTCATTTTCTTTAATTTGCAGTTTGAATATTACTGATGAATTATTCGACATGTCACATGTTTACAGATTCATTATCTGTTGACATTTAAAAATTAATAATCAATTGAAACATTATGTTATTCGTATTATAAGTCGAAGAGAACTTGGCAAAATATGTGGTCATTTTCTGCAACAACTTTGATTAGGAGCCGAAAATGTAAACAAATTTACAAAAAACATAAAATTTCCTTGCATCTAATTATAAATATTTTTTGCCTATCATAAATATTTCCCTGTTTTTTTATGCATTAATAAATAAATGTTTTGCATTTTATCGTAAATATTTTTGATTCCCTGCCGATCACTAATTTGATAGTCATTTTTAATATTAGAATAGTCATACAATGACTAAGTCATTGGTAAAATTTGACTTATGAATAAGTAGTATTTGTCCTTCAACATGTACAACATTTACTAAAGAATAAGTTATATTTAAATAATAATTCAAGTAAAAAACTAATAATTCATTCGTCGTTTCTTACTTTTCAACTTTACTAATTAAGTTAGTCATTTTTAACTTTTTCTTAGTAACAGGATTCCTACTAATTCGAATAGTAAAAAATTACTATCAAACAGTTAATTTTGACTAATTTGATCTGAGTTTTAAAAAACATTGTTCTATGCTTGGTTTTAAGGAAAGAAACATTTTAACAAATGTGTAAATATGTCTAATGATTGCTTAATTTTCCCAATCTAACTATAATGAATAAGTATTTGAATACTAGATTATCACTAATTGTACTATTAAATATCCACTATTCTCAACAGTAGTACAAAACTAATAATCAACTCACAAAATCAGTGAATATTGACTTTTTCAGTAGTTGAATTCAACTAATCATTTAGTGATAATGCACTAATAAGACTACTTATTACAGTACTGGATTTCTACTAAAGTTGGAAAGTAATAATTTACTTATTTCTTTAGTCATAATTTACTAATTCAATTAGTAAGCTAAAACCACTATTTCAATCAGTGATTTTTCACTAATATATATATATAGTGGCTCGCTTTTCTCTTTTTCAATCAGTGAAATTCCACTCATAATAAGTAGTTTTCTACTAATTCAAATCAAGAATGCACTACTTCTAAAAATTTATATTCGTCCATAATGCAAGTTTCTGCATTCCGAAAAATTTCAAAAATAAAAAAAGAAAAATACTTATTCAGTAATTGAATTCTACTTATCATTAAGTGATAATGCACTAATAAGACTAGTCTAAGTCTACTAATCACAGTGGTGAATTTCTACAGAAGTTTGAAAGTACTAATTTACTCATTTTTTTAGTTATAACTTACTAATTCAACTAGTAAGCTAAAATCACTATTTCAATCAGTAATTTTTCACCAATATTTGGTGACTCACTTTTCTCTTTTTTCAATCAGTGAAATTCCACTAATCATTATTAGTTTTCTACTAATTTAAATCCAGAGACTATTTTTCGAAATAAGTTTTATCGAAGCAAAAAATCCCCAATGAATTCTTCCAATTTTCCTCCACTTTTGCCAGAGCAAATGGAATCTTAGAAAAATTGATCCCCGAAATAAAAAAAAAGCTCTCCCACCTGCACGGTCGAGCGGACTTGGCATGAAACGCCCTCGGTGCTTTCTTCGCGTAATCCAAGCTGCAAGAAGAAAAGCGGGAAATTTTCTTCCCCCTCGTTCGTGTTGCTTCGGAAAAACGTCGACGTATTCGACACCGAACAATCGATCAAGCAAGGATTGCGAAAAAGGGGCCAAGTCCACGAGATTCCAAAGGATAAAGGAAGAAACAAGGGCGATAAGAAGATCTCCAGGAAAACTGATGATAACAAGCAAAAGTAAAACCTGACTGGGAAACGTTCATATTTTCAACCTTTTTTTCCCCTGCTTTCGGATCATGTTCTTTAACTTCTCATCGCGTCGTTTTTCCCGTCATTTGAGTTTGAGCTTGTTCGAAACAAGTTGAGCCATTCATTTTTTTATTGCTCTCGAACTTTGGCAGTTTGTACATTTTACTTTTGTTCCTGGCTGTTCGAACGGCGTTTTTTAATGGGGATAGCGGAGTGTCAAGGAGAGGGGGGGGGGGTGGGGAGAGGAGATGGTTATTTACGGAGGTTTGCGGGGCTTCATGGCGGTATTATTTTTGAAGGAATTGCTCAACTTTGTAGGAATATGACTGGGGATTGAAAGCGTCGAGATTGTTTTACGATTTTTCAGCGATTCTGCCAAAACTGTTTTTAAATTTTTTTTACGGTTTATTCCTCAACGTTGACTTTTTCACGTATTTGGTTGTATAAGAACCACTTGCTGTGAAAATTACGTACTCTGCTCCTTCTCTAGCTTTGAGCAAAAAGGTTTCAACAGAAACGATGGAACATTAATTCAAATGAAAATTTTAATAGAGTTAATGATGTTTTACGGAAAAGTTGCTTCGTAAATGAGATGACACGGTTTAGGAAGTAAAAGACATTTGGCGAAACGTTTGAACTAAATTCTCACTTGCGACGCTCGCAACTAATTGCGGGTTCTACCGTTGAGGCGTGCAAGAAAGCTGAGTCGAAACATCTAACGCCTGCTATCACCTTTGTCCAACACGACGAGGTCGATGCGCGCGTGAGAACTGCCGATTTCGGCGACGGAATTTTAATAAAGAAATCTTCCGCCCTTTTTTCCTGCCACTTTTACATGGAAATTTATGCGACATTTTCCGACATAACGTTGGTTCTTCAAGAGTAACGTGACGAGGATGAAAATTTTTTTGTTTCACGTTCCGTAAAGAATTCGTTCTCAGCTGAATTACAAGAAAAAAAAAATTTTTTTTCTTCGTTTTATGTTACAGGAATACGAATATTTCAGGGTGTCCAGCTATTTCCAGAAACAGAATTCCCGGAGATTTTACGGGTAATATTCTCAAATTATTTCTATAGAATATTCTATAAAAAAAAACAATAACTGTAACGTAATAATTCATTGATACTTTTTCTTAAACAAATTTTTTGTTTTTCGTTTATTGTCTATTATTTTATTGTATAATTTTATGGTTTTTTGAGAAAACAGTTTCTGTGTATATTGTGAGTATTTTATCGATTCCGAGTGTTTTGAGTATTTTTATGAATTGTGAAGATTTCTGGAATTTTATGCTCTCGAAGTTTACGGGATTTTTGATATTTTTATACATTTTTCAAAAAATAATTTCTACATAGAATTTCAGTATTTCATAGATTTTTATTATTGTGAGTCTTTAATATTTTTCAGCATTTATAAATCTTTGTATAGCGATTCATAGGATTTTTGAAGATTTGTAATATTATGGGTGACAATGTAGATTTTCAGAATTTGATGCTCTGAACTTTAAAGTTTCATAGATTTCTAGCATTTTCAGTATTTTATAAATAATTTAAATATTTTCACGATTCGAATGATTTTCTGATATTTCCGTGGATTTACGTATAGATTTTTAGAATCAGATGCTCTAGGATTTCAAGTTATCTAGATTTTTAGTAATTTATGGATTGTCAAGAAAGCTTTACCAACATCAATTTTGGCTGTTTATTTTTGTGAATTTTAGTATATTTTCGTATTTATGAAATTTTCTGTTCATCTGTGGATAGCAATTTAGATTTCTGGAATTTAATATTCTCAAATTCAAAGTACATTTTTTTTATATATATATAAAAGGATTAAAAAAAACAGTTTATGAATCAATTCGGAGAATTTTCTGGTATTATAATGAGAGACTGCATAGATTTCTAGAATTCAATGCTTGCGTATTCTAAATTTCATAGATTCCCACTACTTTCAGTATGTATACAATTCAAAGGATTCTCTAATATTTTCGTGGATTTCTATACAGATTTTAAGAATCACATGCTCTAGGATTTCAAGTTACCTAGATTTTTAGTAATTTATGTATTTTCAAAGAAGCTTTATCAACATAGATTTTGGGTATTTATAAATTTCTATAGTATTTTTCGTACTTTTTCGTATTTATCAAATTTTTTTGTTTATCAGTGGATCGCTATTTAGATTTCTAGAATTTAATACTCTAGAATTCAAAGTACATAAATTATATTTTAATATATACATGAAAGGATTTAAAGAAAACTGTTTATAAATCAATTCGAAGTAATTTCTGGATTTATAATGAATTACTGTACGGATTTCTAGAATTCAATGCTCTCGTTTTCAAACTTTCATAGATTTCTATACTTTGAGTATATTTGGTATTATTTCAGTATATATACAATTCAAAGGAGTCTTTAATTTTTTCCGTGGATTTCTATATAGATTTTAAGAATCACATGCTCTAGGATTTCAAGTTATCTAGATTTTCAGTAATTCATGAATTTTTAATGATTTATCAACATAGATTTTGGGTGTTTATAAATTTCTAGTATTTTTCGTGCTTTTTCGTATTCATTAAATTTTGTTGTTATTCTGTGGGTCGCTATTTAGATTTCTAGAATTTGATACTCTGGAATTCAAAATAAATTGTTTTCTATACATGGATGAATTTTTAAAAAACTGTTTTAAAATCGATTTAGGGAACTTTAACGTATTTAAATAAATTACTGTATATATTTCTAGAATTCAATGCTTTTGCATTAAAAAATTTCATAGATTTCTATAAGTTTCAGTATTTTTTAGTATTATTTCAAAATTTATACGGTTCAAAGGATTTTCTAATATTTCAAGAATTCAGGATTTCAAGTTATCTAGATTTTTAGCAATTTACGAATTTTCAAAGAAGCTTTATCGACATAGGTTTTGCATGTTTAAAATTTCTAGTATTTTTCGTACTTTTTCGTACTTATCAAATTTCTTTCGTTCTTATGTGGATCGCTATTTAGATTTCATGAATTTGATACTCTCGAATTCAAAGTAAATTATATTTTATATATGTGAAAGGTTTTTTAAAAAACTGTTTATAAATCAACTCTAAGAATTTTCTGGTATTATAATAAATTACTGTATAGTTTTTGTGGGTTCAGTGCTTTCGTATTCAAATTTTCATAGATTTCTATTACTTTCAGTATTTTTAGTATTATTTCAGTATTTATACGATTCAAAAGATTTTCTCATATTTTCGTGGATTTTAAGTTGTATAGATTTTTAGTAATTTATGGATTTTCAAAGAAACTTTATCAACATAGATTTTGGGTGTTTATAAATTTCTAGTATGTTTCGAATTTTTTTGTATTTATCAAATTTTTTTTCGTTCTTTTGTGGATTGTTATTTAGATTTCTGGAATTTGATATGTACTTTCGAATTTAAAGTAAATTATATTTTATATATTTGAAAAGATTTTTAAAAATTCTTTAAAAATTAATCTGGACAAATTTCTCGTATGATAATGAATTACTGAATAGATTTTTAGAAATCAATGCTTTCGTATTCAAAATTACATAGATTTCTATTACTTTCAGTATTTTTAGTATTATTTCAATATTTGTACGATTCAAAGGATTTTCTAATATTTTCGTGGATTTTTATATAGATTTTTAAAATTAGATGCTCTTGGATCTTAAGTTATCGAGATTTTTTAGTAATTTACGGATTTTTAAAGAAGCTTTGCCAACATAGATTTTGAGTGTTTATGAATTTCTGGTATTTTTCGTACTTTTTCGTATTTACAAAATTCTTGTTATTCTTCTTTGAATCACTATTTAGATTTTTGGAATTTAATACTCTCGAATTCAAAGAAAATTATATTCGACGTATATGAAAGCATTAAAAAAAACTGCTTTTACATCAATTTCCTAGTAATCTGGAATCTTATATGTGACATATGTTTTATTATATCTTATATGTCGACGTATAATAAATTACAATTTATTATTCAACATAGCTCCATGTAAATGAAAATTATTTGCTGTTAACGATGAATTCAGATAAAATGAGTAATCTGAATAAATCTATGGCGCATACGGCGGGATTCGAATCCGAGTCTCCCCTCCTCTTGTCTGTTGCATATGTAATCCTGATACGATACCCGTGAGCCATCTTATTGTTTGTAATGTACAACCAAAAATTTTCTACAGTTTCATCTTCCGAAAAAATCAGCTCACAGTCATTATTCCCATATTTACATATGTAGCAGTTTCGAATACTGAATCATAATGAGCTATTTTGTGCACGAACGATATTTTATAAGATTTAATTACCAAAAATTTATATTTATGTTTTCCGATAACTTATATGTC
>JAPYZL010075267.1:0-13114 GCA_030522825.1 Platygaster orseoliae | reverse complement strand
TATTTCATGGAACGTGTATTTTTTTGAGACAAAACAATATTTATTTGATCATATCCAAATAAATATTTATTAACTATCAATAAATCGTTCTCTCAGTGAGCATGATTTGATGAATTATGAAAATATTAAAGTTTCTTTGAAGCTCATAAGAAAATATGAGTATAAAAATTATATGAGAAAATATTGATCGAAAATGCAAATGTCCAATCGCTTGTTGAACCGGCTATTGAGAAATTGAGAAAAACTAAAATTGCAACTCAACAATTACCTTCATTCTCTGAAAGAAATAACTGCAAAAGAACTCGATTTCCTCGTAAAATAATATAATTTTTTCGTGATAACTTTGAATTTTATGTGATCTTTCATACCGAAAATGTTTAGTCAAGTTTCGAGGTTGACGACATAAACTCCGCCATCTTAATTAAACCGCTCGCATATAGACGGCATTTACATGAATCGGTGAAAATGCAAAGTGACGCGACGGAAACGCCTTCTGGTTCCTCGCATAGGCTCGCATTATGAGTCGCGCTTCGTGAGGTTAATTAAAGAGGCTGCGCCGGCGAAGTTCCATGTCACACACCGAAAAACGCCACTTGGAATGACTAATTAATTTCAGTAGAATCATTTAATTGCCAGAACAAGCCAAAATAGTTCATTCAACGAAAATTCGTATAAATAATGGATATTACTTAATTTTCATGTTTAAATAGTCGAGATTTTGGACTGAGTTTTTTCTTAAAGGAAAACGTCAAGTTGAACCAATTCAAAATGAAAATACAATGAATTTACAAAAATGTTCACACTTTTTTGCTTTCTTGGCATAATCGATGGTTTTTTTCTTATTCTAAAAAATACTGTTTGGATATTAAAGGAATGGAATAAAAAAAAAACATGCATATCAAAAAATGCAAGCAAGACAAAAATAATAAAACTTCACATATTTTTAGTATTTTTTAGGGACTATTTAATAAATCAAAGAGTGTCAAGCCTCGAGTTTCTAAAATTTTAATGACAAAAGATTTTGTAATAAGCTAGTTTTTTTACCTCTTTTGAAAATCGTGACAGATTGAACAATTTTTAAGCCCGAACATATTGACACCATTGATAGATTTAACAGTTAATCAAAATCGGATCTGTGAAAAATCTTGAATTTTTCTATTTCACGAATCCTAAAAATGTAAAAATAGTAAAAATCTTGAAGACTGTGAAAATAAATAATGGATTTCTTTGTTTATCAAAGTTTGGAGGAAAAATTTTCGAATTTCGATAAGAAAAATTTTTTTTACAATTTTTACAGTTGATAAGAGATTCTGTATACATAACAGCTCAAAAATGTATAAAGGTGTACAAATTTTTAACATGTTTAGCGTTATTCAGATTTTCAACAGCTGATTACAATGAAATCAAAAATATAATTTTGTAACCAATGCAAAAGTTTGAAAACCTGATTCGACTTTGAATACTGACAAAAACTTTTCGCATAGAATTATTTTCACATAATATGTTACTCTAGCGTTCATGTATAATTTTCCTGACTATTATAAAATCAGCACAAAACCACACTTCCCGTTTTCCATACTGCTCCCCGAAAAATGTACTCAGTCAGCGACAAGCTCAAGCCTGCTCCAGATTCAAAAAGCTCATAAAGGAATCGCCAGAGATAGGTATGCTGTTAATTCGAGAGCGTATCCCGAAGAAAAGACGCTCGTTCTCAGCGCTGCCATGTTCCTCTTCGTCTTCTTGCTCCTCCTATCCCCGTCTCACTCTGACCCCAATCGGCGGAGCTCGGGGAAGCATCTCCATCTCGCTCTCTGGAAGAACCGCCATCCGTCTTCATCGGCCGACAGCGCGACGGGCGGCGTTTGCCGCTCCGTGCGCTTTTTCTTGCTGCTTTCTTTTTCCCTTCTTCCAGCCTCTTCGGATCCCTGCTCGTCTTTTTTTCGTCGATCCCGGTCGTCTTTTTTTCCCCGTCGACCTCGCTCTTGAATATGCCCCCTCGCGGAAGATAACCCAACCTAACCCTCCACGTCCACGGATACTTTCGCAGGCAGCGCAATTAATATCCTCGTCCGGGACGCGTGTTCGCCCCGACACTGCCCGTAGATCGCTTCGGGATACAGTCCGCGATATGCATCATTCGCGACTTTGTCCTTTTCTTCCTCGTGATTCCGATCTCGGATGTTATGATTAGGAATTTCGTTGCAGGCCGTGCAGATAGCTAATTAGAAGTACTCGAAATTTTATTGAACTCGATAGAAATAATTTACCAGTCAGGTAATGGAGTTTTATTTCTAAGTATATGAATTTCTAGGTAATGAAGTAGTGAACCTTATTAAAATCCGATAGGTAAGAGAAGACGAAGAAAAAGAACTTATTTGGAGGTTGAACATATGTCATTAAGATTCAGTAAAACAGTAATCTTGAAACAGTAATCGACATAGTTCGTCATGACTTCAAAAATGTTTTTTGTTTGAACGGAAAAACTAATAAAAAACTAAAAATTTTCAATGTTCACGGAATGAAGGTTTTGCTGTGTATTTGGTAGGATCTGAAGGGTTTCATATACTATGAACTTCTGAAGCCTGGTGAGGCTATTACTAACGATCGCTGTCATCAACAACCATTTCAACTGAATACAGCGTTTCACAAGAAACATCCAGAAAAAAAAGGACAAGAAAATCTTTTCATGGAAGGTTCAACCACACCCGCTTCACTCACCAGACCTAACTTCTTTTGACTACTTCTTATTTCGTTCGATACAGTTCAACTTTATGAAGGATCACGTCTATTTTTACGAAAAAATAAAAAATTGTCTTAATATACGCATAGTAGTATGAGCTAGGAATACAAGAATTACCAGCAAAATGAAAAAAATCATCACTCACAATCAACAATATTTAAATCATCGAATTCGTTTGTTTTTTTGCATAAATTATTGCTTTCAAACACAAAAAATTGTTTTTGTACATGTGAAAGTATCTATTTGAGAAAAAAAGTGAAACGAATAATTATAATTCGTGTAACTGGCATCAGAGATGTATATCTCGCGGCCACCATGAATTTCACAGTTACGCTAAAAGACGAGGATTATTAATGGGGGCGCCGAAAGAGCCCGCAGATTCAAAACGAGACACGGAATCTCGGGCATTCGGCGAAGATACGGACGAACGATACGCAAAGTTGCCGGCTGGTAAATGCTGGCGCGCGACGTTAAATAACGAGCTAAACGATTATGCGCTGTTATTAAGCAGGTCGGCTGAAATAATACTCGGAATGAAATACGGTTCAAACATCGAAATTGTCGGTGCCGAGATCTTTTCGATAACAGGGAGCTCGCTGGGTTGACAAAAAGTTTAGGCAGGAAGAGGTTGTAGAGTGATAGGATATGGATCAGGCTCTGGGGACCCTTTAGAATTAAATGATTGCTATCAGAAATATCTCAATTTTGAATACACACACAAGAAACAATAATGCCTTTGCCAGTATTGATTTTCTTTATGAATATAATTAACTTTACATCATCGACTATACCACTAGTCACCTTCAATTTTTTGTACATCTTCTTCTCTCTTTGATGATCATTTTTGGTGTCACATTCAACGCAGTCTAAGAGTCGTAATTCATTTGCACATGCCACATCCTTTCCTCTATCTTCTACCTTGTCCAATTCTTCATCAACTGAAGACCTATGTCCTCCGATCACTTCATTTTTAGCAATGTTTGAAGCAACCTGCTAAAAATCTGAAGAAACTCATATTTTCTGTTTCAGAGAGGAAACGAGGTAGACAAACCTACACACGATACCAAACGCTAGAGCTGGAAAAGGAGTTTCACTTCAACAGATACCTGACGAGGCGGCGACGCATTGAAATTGCACATGCGTTGTGTCTGACGGAACGTCAGATCAAAATCTGGTTCCAGAATCGACGGATGAAGTGGAAAAAGGAGAACAAGACGAAGGGAGAGCCAGGCTCGGGCGACGGTGACACGGACATTTCGCCTCAGACATCGCCCCAGGGCTGAACACCGCCCCGAACTGCGACCGAAGGGCTCCTTGCTAAAGAGGTCTCGTCCCTCAGGGTCTCCTATCAACTATCCAGCACTACCTCCTACCCCCAATGACCTCCAAATGACCCCCACAGCAATGACGCTTATCTTGTCGTGTTTAAACAAGTTGCTCGTACCAAATAATGATGATGACGACGAGGGAGATAAGGACGATGGCGACGACGAGGCTGCTTCGATGACGGGATGAGGAAATGATCGCATGCTAATCAGAACCACGTTAACCTCCATTACGTTTAACCGTATGTTATGTGACGAAGAATATGAAGATGAGTGTCTGGGACAGTGTGTCAGGACGCCCCTCTCCCTTGGTTCTTCGAGTAGCACAGCTTTTTCCTTGATGGATTCTTTTGACACTCTCAAGAGATACTTTTTCACAACACTTTACAACAACGAATGAGAATTTTGCGATCATCGAACACATTTTCAGTTGACTGTTTTTGGGACACGTTTAAAAAAAAATTTTCAAAAAGCTGCTGACTTTTGAGAGTGTTGGAAGAGAACCCGTGCTGCTTGGGTGGGGACTTACCGTTATTATTTATTCTCCTTACGTCCTACTAGCAAGTGTCTATGAATCTAAGTGAGTTGGGAGTTTCTTACACGCTAAATATCAGAATCTTATTTGTTCAAACATTTCGTTCGTTCAAAAGGTCCGACAGCTTTAAACGACATTTTTTTATTTATTGAAGTTTCGAATCTCAAGATCAGTTTGACTTCAGTTAGTAATTTGTCTTTGAAATTTCATAGAGTCATATGAATAACAATATACGAGACAACGTCAATTTTGCATAAATAAGTCCAGGAATGAAAAATTCCAGACCCACTTTGATTCAAAGAGCATTCGCTGATGTAGATGATTATCCATTGCGTCTCTATTAGCGATAACTAGATGGTTTAGTGTCGTAGACGTCGTTAGCTGCCGCGTTCCTAACGGTGTAGTGATGATGATAAGAAGAGATAAGTGAAACCAAGTGAGACAGTGCGCGATAGCGATGATGATAACGAAGACAATGATTTCCGCGGAGCAGAGAACGGACTTTCTTCGCCGGAGCCATCTTCAGGTCAGTTCTAGGGTAGCACGTTTTCCTTTAAAATTCTTTCAAAGCGTTGCAAGTTACCTTTACAGCTCCTGAAATAATCCACTATCAAGAATGTTCCATCGCAAGAATTGAAAACAGCAATTGATTTTATCACCATGTTTTGAAGAAACTTTAAGGGAAAATTTGGTAATACCAGGCTTATTTATTAAGTTCGATTATTTTCGGGTTGTTCGGGGGAAGTTGGCAATAGGCCGAGTCTGCACCTCGGAGGAGTGGTCTCTATCCTCCCTGTACGCACTCAGCTCGAGAAGTTAAATGCAAGAATATCGAATCTTTCATAGACTAACGTGCTGCAGTAGTCACATGCGCAGCCAACTTCAAATAGGAGACCTTGGGAAGTTGGCTGTGACACGAAGACAGCTTGAGGTTTGGTCTTGGGTGTTCTGCAGTAAATTGAAGGCATGTATAGCCAACTTCAGGGTTGACGTGCGTATTGTTAGATCTGACCGAGGAGCGTTTTTGCACAGTTTGTACCTAGGACTTTGTTTTGTAGTTGGAAATGTAGGATGAAAGTCGCGTTATCTAGCTTATCGTTATAGAGCTGACGGGTTTTCTTGCCGTACCATGATCTCGGACCGTGGTTGATGTACTTCGCTGTTTCTAAGCGCTGAGTTAGAGCGCCTGGGTTTTGCCATTTTGAGGTTGTTTTTATAGATTTTTACGAATTTCGGGAAGAGAAAAGTGGTGAGTGTTATTTTCATTTAGGACAGAGAATTTTTTTTCCGGAAGAACTTATGAACTAAAAGTTCGTTGCAGACAAAGATTCAGCAGTAGACAGGTAATAAGGATTTAGCCTCACCTTGATCTTGACGCTGGTTGGTAAATTAGGGCACAGTCAGTAAAGTAAACCATTATTTTTTTTGAATTTTTTAAATTTCTTTAAATCTACCTGATCGTCAGCGTTTGTACTTTACTGATAGTAACCTACCTTGCCTACATTACCAGGCTCAAGGTCAAAATTGGGCAAAATTCTTATGACTTGCCTGTTTTCAGCTGTACCGATTAGAGAAAAGGTGTAATGTACAGAATTTTTTAATGAAACAACCTCACGTTAAAACAAGCGTACCCAAAAACTGAAAAATCGAAGGCGATGAAACAAACCAACTCTACTCCGTGTTTACCGAATGACATCTCGGCGTTAATCGGCGAGCTTTAGATGCTGAAGCGCGCGGCACTCACAATATACGCAAAAGTTCAAGCTCGCGTACGCGTTGCCAAGCTGAATACTTATAAATATTTAGAAAAAATCACTTCATGAGCAATTGAAACAATGCACATTGACTGGAAAAAATTAGAACGTTGCTGAATATTACTGTTGCAAGGTTTACTTTCCCATTCATTTTTAAGGGAAAATAAACCTTACAGTAATGACAAAAATATGAAGCAACTCGTTCGCGAGCTCGAACACCTAAACCAACTAAACGTTTTGGATTCTTGAGCACGTTTGGCCGTCCCTGAAAATCGATGATTGTAAAGAACAATCATTTACAGCCAGAGGCAGATATGACGTTTATAAGTTAAAAGCACAGTCGCGTTTCCGGGACGCGGAGTGTCTCTCTCAATCGGATCAAGTTCCTATTACGTGTTTCGAATGTATGTACAATGACGTCATGCGTGTTTCTTACATCACTGTTTTTAATGGTTTTCGTAAAAAACACTTAATTTAGTTAGGAAACGAACTTTCGAAGGTTCGATTCTTTTTTCTGAAGTCAAATTCGATGAATCCTGATGTTTGTACAGAATTGTCAGCATGTGACAGTAATTGGTCAAAATTTTTTTCTCCTGTCTCTAGGAAGACATAGTTTAGTAATTTCCAAAAATTTTCTTAATTATTTTAAGTTGATGAACATGTTTAACCAACTAGCAAATGACATGTCAGCAACTTCTTTTTTAATTATTTTGACTTCTCAGAGTTTGCCATGGAATCTGCCAACGCAAAGAGATTATAAAATTTGATTGCATTTTGAAAAGGGAAAAGTGATTAAGCGAATGACGCGGTGTAATTAATCTGCCTCTCGAGGCTTTTCCAAAACGTTTAGTCTTTACCAAGTTTAACCAGTGCCAAGCGTTTCTCGAGTAAGTGAGCTGCGGCGAACTATGTGCTGTGTTGTAAAATTAGTTTGACATCTAGTTCTTATCATACGAACACACGATAACGATATACGTAATCGGGATATTTATATTATATTTAAACGCGAAATCGAAATGTTGGTCACTAAAATAATAGAAAACTTAAATCTCATTCCGAGATACAACTTTTTCACATAATTCTTTCAATTTTTTTTCTCGTTGGATTTAACCTTTGTTTGAACGATTCATGCACTGTAAATTACTTGTATTATTTTGATAATTCTATTTTTTTTGTTAGTGAAAGTAGCTGAAGGTGCAAGATTTTTTTCATTACATGTTGTATTGAGGAATGGAGATTGTTTTTTTATTGTTTTTGTGCTAACAATAGTGTTACTATCTAGGTAAGATCGAAACCGCTCCACTGGGATTCTTCGCGTCTCTGTCCCTTGAGCCTTACTATAACTTGTACGGGGTGTACTTGTTTATTTCGTCGCTGTTGCATATTCATAAGGGATTGCACCAGTAGCGTAGTAACCAAGGAATTTCGAAAATAAAATTTTACATTTCGTGTCCAACGATTAAACATGAAATATAACTTCCAAGCAGAATATTAATAAAATGAAGCTTGAAAACAAATAAAAAAAAGGTTTTCAGCTTTCGATACACAGACATTGTTATCGTGCACTACGCTGCTGGTTTACTCCAGAATTTCGGTGAAATAATGAGGTGTAAATGGTTAAAACTCTATTTGGGCATTGTTTTTTGAAAATAATCGTGATTGATGTAGATATTAACTTTTCTTTGTTTATTTTGCAGTTAAATTTTTTTTCTTTTGATTGTTATGCATTATATTGGCTGATTCATCATCAGTTAATACTTTTTTGGGGGATATTTTTATTTGAATTCTTAATATTGATTGGAACGAACCATTATCTTACAATACATTTTTTGGGGGAACTGTATTAGAAATTTGTTTATGGTATATGTTTTTTTTATATTGTGAATGGAACTTGAAGAATCGATTAATTATTGTAAGGAAAGATATACGTAGTTTTCGGTCAGTGGGTCAGCTTATCTTCTTTAAAGATCAATTTGTGTAATTTTTCTCCAAGTTTTTTGTGGTTTTAAGAACCACATGAAAAAAGGAATAGAATGCTTTTATCAGACGATAATAAATTCCATGAGTTCTCGACAGACTTTCAAAAGTAATTGAGTTATTCAAGAAAAATAAGTATATGGTCTATTATAAGATATTTTCGGCATTTTTTAGCTTTATATGACATATTTTTGTAGTTTAAATATATATACGAAAAAAATTCTTATTTGTGTGTAACAAAGTACGGAAATTCTGAATAATATAAAGTTTACACATCCGAATATTTTCTTTCTTAATGAAAGACGTTTATTAGAATTCAACAATGGTTTTTGGAAAAAATCAAACTGCTTATTATAGACACAATAATTTGTTGATATTTTACAAACTCACAGAGAAGAAAAATATATTAAGCTTCATATTAAGCTTTATAAAAAATTTTGGAGAATATGAAAATTTACATCTGTTTAAAAAATTTTTTATGTTTCTTTTTAGAAAAAAAAAATAATAACATCGTTTTCAAGCAATTTTTTAAAAATGGTCCGAAAAAAACGTGTATCATGTAGAACATTTTTCATTGACATTTTTTTTATCATTTTTGTAGTTTAAAAACATTTCTCGCGTCAATAATTCCTTAAATTGAAAATAGACCAATATTTTTTAACTGAATAATGTAAAACATTGAAAAACTTACTCTTTTGATCCTCTTAATATCGTTAAAAAAAAAACTTACCATTTGAATCTCAAATATTTGTGTATACAATACAATAGAAAATTTCTGAAAATTATTGCAGATTACATTCAATCAAGTTATTCTCGTAGTTATCAACCTGGTAACAAATATTTTTATTTCAAAAGTAAGGAAAATGAAATCCTTTTTCGAACGCTGCGATTGAATTTGAACCCAAGATGCAAAAAAAATTTGGAAAAAATCCTAGGTTTTTTTAAAAAAATGCATTGATGATTAAAAATTTTATCTGCTCTTTTCAGTCCGTTTTCTGAAATTAGCTTTTTTAAAAAAATGATTCAATCATTTTACGATGCATTTTTTTGAATATTCACAATATTTCATTTGACTTGTACAAAATTTATTCCGGAATTTACAATTTTTCAAACTGAAAATTTTTTACATCGAATGGTAAATGTCTTGCATGAAAATTTTGCAAGTTTCAAATCTTGAATCAAAAACTTTTACATTTGTAGCAAAATTATTGTAATTTATTTTAAAACATTAGGAAAATTGTTAAGAATAAAAAATACATGATCACATTGATTTTTATTACTTTTTCCACGTTTTTTTATTCTGAGACTTTATCACGTTCTAAAAATATAAACTCAATATTAAAAAAAAATTCCACAATCATGATCCATGAATTTAAACTATTCGTGTGTGATAAATCCTGTTTTAAAGTTGTTTAGGTTATAAAACATTTTCATTAGCGCCATAAATCGATATATTTTTCAAATTATCATTCAGTAAAAAATTATTTCATTTTTCCTCATTTAGTCGTCGACATCTATGCATTTTTCACAACTTCAAACATCTGGAATTTTTTCCGAACTTTTCTCGCATCATTGATCCAATCGAAAGTCCGACCTTTCCGGGTTATTTGCCGTTTACTCTGAAATAAATTAAGCATGCGAAAAATAATCACGTTTACAAAGTTCAGAGTTGATCGCGCGTTAATCCTTCGTCAAATCCGTGACATGGGCCACTTAATAATGGCGCAGCTTGCGAGACAAAGGAGATATTTACGACTCCGGCACCGCGGTGCTATTGTCGAGACTCGCTCAAAGTGGCACTCGTGCAACCCGAAACATTGAGCGTGTTTACGTCGCTAGGGAAATATATCGTCTACGATTATTTCGGACCCTCCATACGTGTAAAGATTCCAAATCACTCAAGGATTCAACGACTTCTTGTGGGCTGAGAACATTTTATTTCATAGTTTCGGTAGACCTATGAATAGAAAACGTGTCGTGAACTTGTTTTGGCATTCCTTAGAACTCCTGACTCTTCTGATTAATAGTGATTCTTTATATCAATTATGAAAAAAAGTTTCTGAATGTAAAATGTCTCACTTCGGAATTATTGAATTATGTAAAAAATTCTAAAAATTTATAATTATTTAAAGCATACCATTTCTTATTTATTACTTTTCACTAACAGTTCATTTGTATGCTTGGAAATTCGGATTTTGAATCTTAAACTTTGAACTTTAAAAGAATTTTAAACTACCAACTGAAAAATTCAGTTTCTTATAGAGTATTATTTTTACCTTGTGCATAGTCTTTAAAATCTATTTAAAATCATCAAAAATTTTACGGATTCGGTAGAATATTCAAAAAAATTTTGAAAATACGTAACGCAATATTTTATTTCCAATTTTCAATTAGAACGTTATGAGTATCACAAATAATTTATTTAGTCCTACCATTAGTAACTATCAAAAAAAGAAAAACTTGATGAAAAATAACACAAATCAATCTCATCACGACCCTCGAAAAAATGCAAACCAATGTACGTAAACTCGAAAACCTTGCGAAAACGTGTACAACAGAAATCGAAGTAGCTATAGCTAGAAATACGTAAATAATATAATGTATATCAGAAAAAGATCCTATATTTTACCTTTACTCATATACCATTGAAACAAATATACGTAATGAATCGTACAAGCTGGAACAAAAATGCTCTGTAGCATAAAAATTCTTGTAAAAATCGGAATTAGCTCTAAGGCGCGAAATATCTTTTACTACTAAGGCACTAGCGACGGAGCTAACAAAAATGCAATAAATTGACGAATCCCAGTGGCGTAGCGTGAAGAGTGTACATAGATTCGCCCTAAAATGCCAAACGAAATTTCGAAAAATGGATATTGTAGCTCACGTATAGTTTCCTTTAGTTGCGTAGTATTTATTTGTACAGAAAAAGTAACGCTGGAAATTCGATTTTTTTCTCCTCTCACAACTAAAAAATCGATCTTGTACATATTTTTATTTCCCTTTCTCGATTTCTGCGAGGAATTTGTTGAAAGTTTTTTAGGTGCGAGATTTTATTTCGATTTTCGCGCTCACGTGGATTTTGCCTCGACTTTACGAAGCCCTTGTTTGTTTGTTGGTTTTTTTTTTCGTGAATTTTTTTTTCTGTACATAAACTAAATATCTTGTGATATACGGTTTCGTTATGATTTTCTTTTTCTAATGCCCAAAGCAAGCATCCTTTTTCCGTTTCGAACAAACTGGAAAGTGATGCGCGCCAAGTTCGAAGGTAATATTGCGACGCGGAACCTACCTTGCCGACAGAGCCTGTGATGAAGACATCACCCGACGCTGTTGCTTCGAAATCGCGGTAAAGCGAAGTTTGTATACGATAAATAGTTAAGTAGGTACTGTTTCTTAGGCTAAAACACGGAAATAAAGATGAGTATAACAATATGTATTGTATTTAAAACGATGACAAAGATTTCCTAAGTTTGCTCTTGCGGCAAACTCCCAGTTATATGACATGACAATATGCAAAAGTCGGGATGGCGTCTGCCATTGGCTACTTTAAGCTCTGAGAGATCAAGTGGACATTCATTTCTGGAGTTTTTTCATTACCATGGCTTTGAATAATGAAAAATTACATGACTTTGATTTCTTTGTGGATTCATTTCTGTAGATCAGTGCAGATTCAAGAATCATTCATAATAATTATATAAATAAAAATTCAATTTATCGAGCTGTAAGAAACCAAAATTCGAAATGGCTAGCAGGCTCTGTCGCAAAAGTTCACCCTACACAAAAAGGCGCATCCACATGAACAGTAACGTAATAAAAAAAAAGACTATTCGCGCTAATTGTACACACGTAAGTCGAGAAAGTGGCACTTTTTGCTATGAAAAAAAGGAGAAGCGAACGTGAGTGTGCATGAGAGAAAGAGAGTTATAAATAAAAAAAAAAACAAGAATATATAAATATATATATATATATATATATAAATGAATATTATATATATATGAAATATAAATGAATATATTATATAAATAAATTGAAATATGATTACGAAAGCGACAAGCGTACATAATTATTTTGTAGCGTCCTTCAGTATGTAAACTGTACGA
Source organism: Platygaster orseoliae (assembly GCA_030522825.1). Lineage (NCBI taxonomy): Eukaryota > Metazoa > Arthropoda > Insecta > Hymenoptera > Platygastridae > Platygaster > Platygaster orseoliae. Next base: position 680 of record JAPYZL010075267.1, on the reverse strand, counting down.
TGGCAAAAACGACACGCGGAATAGTCGATTACGTATTACGCGGAAAAGATGGCGGCAATGGATAATGATAATAGTATTACGTGCTATTACGTCGGCGAGTCTAAACCGTAATGTATTATATATATAAGAGTCTGTCCATAATAATAATAATATTAATTATGATAACTGTGTTTGAAGACAAGAAATAAAATGTGGTTGAATATGAATCGAAATGTTCGGGATTTTTTTTATTTTTACGGTTTTTTTTTTTTTTTTGACAGAGCTATGAGCTTAGTTTTTCTGACTGGGTGATACTAGGTTCATAAAATTTTAGAGAATACGGGGTGTAGGTATATCATAAAATTTTGAAAAATATTTATTCTTTTTTCCCATGCATCCGTAAAAAAGGCCACTTTATTTCTATGGAATGCGGGAACAAAAGTCCCTTTTTAGGGTACTCGGAAACCAGCGGGAAATATCAACAATAACCCTAGGAAACATTAATAAATCACGGATCAGGCAACTTTCTTCCCTGTGATCTGAGATTTATGAATATTTCCCTAGGGTTTTATTGATTACTCACGCTGATTTCCGAGTACTCTAAAAAGAGGATTTCGTTCCTGCGTTCCATAAAAATGAAGTGGCCACTTTTACACATGCATGGGAAAAAATATTGTATTCTACACGAGACAAAAAGGATG
>JAPYZL010075257.1:0-11320 GCA_030522825.1 Platygaster orseoliae | reverse complement strand
GGTCCAAAATATCAAATTATCAGTAATAGAAATCCTGAAACATGAACTTTTCAGTATAATTTCCCAATTCAAACTTTTTCCAAATCATAATTAATTTAAATGTCTGCAAATTTTATTTTCACAATTCGAAATTCCCAGTGAGAAGATAATATTCATGCAAACATTATCAGTTCCCAGTCAATTTTTCAGAAATCAAAAATTATTGGAAAAATCATCAGTAAAAAAATGACTGGAAATGAATAAAAAAGTTTGTATAATTATAAAAACTTCCCTCGTTAATAAAATAAAACTCGAAATGACTCAAAATACTTTATTTTTAATTGCAGAATCCCAAAAATTATATTATTAGTCATAAAAATTCTGAAATAAATGTAAACATTATTATCAATTCTCAATTGATTTTTTATAAATCAAACATTCAACAAAAAATCAACTGGAAATAAATAAAAACGTTTGAATCATTATAGAAATTTTTCTCTTCAATAAAATGAGTATCTGTAAAATGAGACTCAAAATAATTTTAAATACTTAATTTTTTATGCCAGGGTCCAAAAAATTATATTATTAGTAACGAAAATTTTGAAACAAGATAAGATTCATACATACATTATTTTCAATTCTCAGTTAATTAAAAAAAAAAATTTCAGTATAAAAACAGATAGAAATACATAAAAACGTCTGTATCATTACATAAATTTTCCTCGTCAATAAAATTAGTATATGTGAAACGATACTCTAAATGACTCAAAGTACTTTATTTTTGATTACATGGTCCAAAATATTACATTATCACTAATGAAAATTCTTAAATAAATAAAAACATTATTATAAATTCTCAGTCAATTTTTTATACAGAAAAAGTTATCAGTGAAAAATCAAATGGAGATATATATCTGTAAATTTTCTTATTGAAATCATTAAATTAATATTTATTATTGTAGAATAGTTATTTTTATTGTATAATAATAACATATTAATAATGAAATATTTAATAAATGTAATCATCATTGTAGTTATTGAAATTATTGAAATTTTCTTGTTTTTTACATACATTCAATGAATAAATATTTTTTATATAAAAAATTATAATCAAATTGTCATTTATTTGTTTTGAATCAATTTGCGTTTGAAAAAAATTGAAATATTATAATTATATAATAATAATGATAATAATAACAATAATTAATAATATAATTAATAATAATAATAACAGTGATACAATAAATGTATTATTTTTATAGTACTTCATAAAGTACTTTGGGAAACACTTCTCATTGGGAACAGGATTTTTTGGGAAAAGTGTCCATTGGGAAAAGTTGATTGGGAAAAGTGTTCCCCTACCATGTGTGTATATATGTATTTCGGTCAATCTCCTTTAATGTTCTTATCGCTTTTTTATTACTTCTTTGGCTCGTATGTCGAGATACTGTCTACATATACTTCAGAATGAAATATTTTGATTATTGTTTTGACTGAGTTTACAATGTATAAGTTCAATACTCGATAATGAAAATACTTTTTTTTACGATACTGTATACAGTAAATGCGATTTAAATTACATTATTGATATTTCGCTGTTATACGTATACTAAAACGATGCACAAAAATTAAGGCAAGACTTAAAATTCAAAGAGAGTCTTAAATTTAGTGCATGTGAAAATTTATTTTCAAAAAAGTAAGTTAAATCAAAAGAAAAAGTTTTGAATCATGAATGATATCCTCAAATTATTGTAAATCTTAGAAATTTGAGACTACCCCGTTTGAAAAAAAATTATAAACATCAAAATATTGAAGTTATTTGAATCATATTTTATCCATAATTATTGCATGATCTTCAATTTTATGACATAAAAATTTTTCAAAATTTTGAAGAAATTTATTATTCGTTTTTATGAATTTAATACATTAAATTCAAGATAATATCCGAATTACAAGTAAAATTCAATTTTTCGAATGAAAATAAATGATAGATAATTGTGATTTTAGGGTACAAATACTTTTTACCCAAATTTTCAAAAAAAAATTATGTCTTAAAATTTATCAATGAATGAGTTAGGAAAATTATTATCGATAAAAAATTATTATGATTCTCTTATTATAAAACGTCAATCCTTATTAAAGATGCCACAAAATAAGGCAAGACTCTCTTAAACATAAAAATACACACTTTAAAAAATAATCCCCATAAATTATGGGAAGTTTTCATCTTATACATAAATCAGAAATTTTCCATACTTTGTTTATACAAAATAATTCACATACATGTGTAGGATTTTTCTCATTCGTGTATAAAATTTTTCGAATAAGTATGGAAAAAATGACATACTTGCATTGGAAAATTCTCATACAATATCGAAAAACTTCTTATACAATTATAAAACAGTTGCAATCATCTTTTACAGTGCATCTTCAAATTTATTTTCAAGCAAATTATGATAAATCTTTTTAATTCAAGACTATCCTATTTACAACTACACTGTGCAACAAAATTTAAGTTTGAAAAAGTTGATGAGCTCTTATTAGCAAAAATCGATAGTACATGGCCCCAAACGCATATATGTAGGAGCATTTTCAAAAGTTAGCTTTTGTTTACGAGTAATTAATTATTAAAAATTCTAAATTGAAAATCGTATAGCTCCCTCAATTTTTCTTCGATTTTAAAAACGATATAAAGAAAATCGCTCTTTTGAATTGAGGAACCTATTACTGCTGAAAAATTTGCGGAAAGTTGCATTTTTTTGCGATGTTTTGCAAAATTTTTTGCATTATTTTGAAAGTTTGCAAAAATTTTCGCAAAGTTGCATTTTCGGGAGTAATAGTAATTAATGACTTTAAAAAAAATTTTCTGAACTTTAATATTTTGGAAACTAATACTTTAAATAAACTTTATTATTTTAAATAAACTTGAATAAAAATTTTTATAAAAATGAATGATTATTGATTTTTTCCCGAAAATGCAACTTTGCGAAAATTTTTGCAAACTTTCGAAAAAATGCAAAAATTTTTGCAAAAAATGCAACTTTCCGCAAATTTTTCAACAGAAATAGGTTCCCAAATTTAAAAGAGCGATTTTCCTTTTTCCGTTTTTGAAATCGGATGAAAATTGAGGGAATTGTACGATTTTTAATTTAGAATTTTTAATAATTAATTACTGTTAAACAAGAGCTAACTTTTGAAAATGCTCCGACATATATGCGTTTGGGGCCATATACTATTGATTTTTGCTAATGAGAGCTCATCAACTTTTTCAAATAAAAATTTTGTTGCACAGTGTTACAAACATACACTAAATTCAACATAATAATATCCTAATTTCAAATCGTGCCTTAATTTTGTTACATCTAAAAACAAAATTTAATATTTCGAGTGCTCTCCCATCCCATCACACTCCAAACCCATAAAATTCCCCACCAAGTCCCAAAATCCCAATATTTCCAGTTGCAACCGAAATTCTGAGATAACCCTCCCCCCTCCCCGCGGCCCCGCCACCGCCACCCAGCCCATATAGCCGACGTCCATGTTGCAGCATCCCGCGTCTCGGGCGCTTTTCCTCCGCGCCGCTTTCGGGCTCTCGCGCGATCGGGCAACTCGCCATGGCGGTAGTCGTAGCCTAGCCCGCGAAACCCGCGCCACAAGTGTTCGCGGCGTGCTCCCGCGCGTAAACCAAAGCCCTCGATTTCGTCCCCAAAAAGTTGTCGCAATTCTCGGCCCCTCTCACAGCCCTCTTCAACCCCCAAAAAAGTGCGCGCCCTTTCCTCCCCGAAAAACCCACCCCCCATTTTCTTTTTTTTTACAACCAGCTGAGCCACCCCTTGGAAAAAGTAGTGTCGGAAAACTCGCCTGAATTTTCCGGGCAAGGTAACGAACTGGGGAAAGTGGCGGAGTTTTCCCGGGTCGAGAAATGGGATTTTCCGGCGGGGAGTCGCAGAAGTCGTGTCACACCCCTTTGATTTTCCCAGGGTAACGACAGTCGGGAAAGCGTTGTTTTCGAGGAACGGAATTTTCCGGGAACTCGGGAGGAAACAGGGATTCGCGGACAGGTTCTTATCGATTACGCGGGTTAATGACGAGTGTTTGGGGAATATGGAAATATCGGATTACGGGATTGATTAGCGTTATCGCGTTACGTAATGAAATTTTTGATGTTAGTTAATCTTTTGGGATCGTGTAAATCAGGCGCGTAGGCAGAGATAGGTTTCGAAATTCGGGTAGAATTGAGTACTGTTTCATATAAAAATGAAAATAATAAGGATACTGAACTTAAAATTCAATGAAAATAAGAACAATAATAAAATAAGAATTAAGAAATAATAAAAAATGCACTGACTTAAATCGAGACGACCCAGTGATCAATTAAAAAAAAGCAAGAATAATGCATATGAAAATCAGTGAAAACACAAATAATTTTAGAATAACACGTAGTATTTATGATAATAATTTTAAAAAATGAGATGATCAATAAAAAATAATGAAAATAAGTAAAAATGATGAAAAATGTACTCACTGAAGTTATAAATATAAAAATTTGGCAAGGATAACGACAGAAATTTGAAAAATTATTTCAATCCAGTGATTAATAAAAAAATTAGAATTTACGAGAATGTTAAAAATCTAAGAAACTTTGAACTCTAGAGCTTCGAATTCTGAATATTTATACGGAAATTGATTAAAATACTAAAAAGTATTTCGCATCATAAACAAATTGAAGAAATACTAAAAGTACTAGTTTTCTATAAAAAACTGTGTTTTGAAAAATTTAAATACGTATAATACTTGAATACAATAAAAAACGCTACAAAATTTTATTAACACTTTTAAAAGTACGAAAGTATTAAAAATCTACGTAGATTTGATTTTTCAGACATTTTCGAAATACTGGATATCTACTACAATTATGATTCTATTTTACAATAATTCCAGAAATATATATAGTAATCGACAAGTAAATTGGAAATCTAAAAAATACTAGAAAATCATAATCGTTGTGAATTTCAATACTTTAGTATCGAATTTTTTAAATCTCTAGAACAAATCATGAATTTCCAAGAAATCTATAAACATTTCAGAAAATACTACCTAATTGTATGAATAACATAAAATACAGACATTTCAGAAATTCCTGAAATACTTGAAAAATATATTTCTTTTAATATTCTATGATTAATAATCTCTGACCATCTGGTTTCGGTAATAAAATTTTACAATTTTACGAATTTCGGAGTTTCAAAATTGTATAAATTTTTTAGTCCAGATTCGAAAATTTTTCAAATACGTATTAAATATAATAGAAATTGATTTTCGTGATCTAACAGTCACTGAAATTACAATTTTCTCTTTCTCTAATACTTTTACTTTTCTTCATATTTCTTCATTATTCATAATACTTGAAAAGTTTTTCAATTTTTATAGATTTTTTCAAAAAACCCCACCGATTGGAATTACTTTAAATTTGATTGAGTAGGGATTTAGAAGTTGCAAGTGTAATGAAAATGTGGGATCGAGTTGATGGGTAGTAAAATAGGATTGATGCGGTGATAAAGGCTATTTACCTAAGTTTTGCTAGTAAACAGTGGCCTGAATATCATGCTTATGCAACAAGTTTTCGAGCAAGGAGCCAACTGTTCGAATGGTACTTCCTGGATTTATAATAATATGTTTGTAATGCAATGGATATTTGTTATTAGATTAGTGGTTGAATTTTTTAAAGATAGTCATCATTTTCCAAGGCAAGTAATTTATTATTTCTATGGTAAAAGAATATTACTTAGTGTTAAATGCAGTTAATGACATGTCATTTTTAAGTTCTTAAATTAATTAGTTCAATTTCTTTCAAAGTAAATAAATTTTTCCAAGTTTTTTATAACTATACAATTATTCATAAAAATAAAAAGATTTCTGAAAAAGATCAAAAATAGTTCAAATTAAACGACGAATTTTCGTTCATTTGATTACTTTTTAAATATCAACAATTGGTTCCACTTTTTTAATAAATTAAAATTTATTCAAATAATAAAAAAATTTCGCAAGGGGCCTGAAATTTCACTTTTCCTACGCCCCTGGTAATTGCAAATAAAATCGAGTAACATATTTAATCGAACGCTCGAGCTTTGCTTGGCTTCTCGAATTGATTTTCTGTGGGAAATTAAATGAAAAATAGTACGATTGCATAGAAAGATCAATTGGTAGCGTGTATAGTCTATAAATACAAACGTCGTGCTTTGCATAGAAGTGAGCGAGTTTAATGTACATCCTATCTGTGTTTAATAGAATTTATAGAAGTGGGGGGAAGTGTCGGTACTATATTGTGATTGAGCGGATGAAGAGAGAAAAGTCATGCCGCTTGGCGCAGATTCGCGGAGCGTTGAAAATCCCACGATTTCATCTCGTTATTATCCTCGAAAAATGTATTTCTACAACGAACATCAAAATTTCTTCAATCCGTTCAATCGCGTGAATTCAAAAAAGATAAAAATTAGGAATAGATCGAACTTGATGAGTTTTTGACAGGTTTTTTGAAATTATTAAGTTTTTGGAATTATGTCACTTCATTATGTAATGAATATTTAAATATTTACATGTATTATATGTTATATTTACAAAAAAAATATTATCCTTTAGTGTTTGTTATTTTATAAATTATTTTATAATTCATATATATTGAAGTACTTTTCATTTTTTAATCAAATCAAATAAAACTAAAAAAGTCAAAAACTGGGAATCGATCAATTTCAACGAGTTTTTTGAAATTCTTGAATTTTTACACTTTAATTTTTGGGGTTTTACTCAAATGAATTTGAAAAAGTCCAAAACTGGAAATCAATCAATTTCGACAATTTTTTTTTGAAATTCTTGAATTTTCAGATTTATGTCTCTTTATAATTATTACTAATAATTGTTTTGTTTTTATTTTGCTCAAATTCCGATTTTTATAAGAAAGTACGAGTTCGTACATATTGAAGTATTTTTAAAAAGAAAAACGTTTCTTTTCTTTTTTGAGTTTAAAAATAACGTTTGCTAAAAGTTATCTTAAAAAAATGTCATCAGCATTTTAAAATTCATTTTCTTACTTTTAACTTCAATTTGACGATAATCGCAGTCAGCGTACATGTCACGATCCATTGCTAGTACAGTTATTTCACATTTTTCAGATTAAATCGCAATGTGAAAATGATTTTCTTTTTCCTAAAAAAAATTGCTGAGAAATCAATAAAAAGTTAGATCTAAACAGTTAGATGACTTGACAAATAACATTTTTTACGAGAAATCGAAATGTTTAATAATCGAATTACGTTATTGGCATTGTCTGCTCGTCTCAATTTTTTAAAGATTTTCGCATTTTTGAAATTTTTTGAAACTTGAAATTTATATTCATGTTTTTATTCTCAAAAATGTATATTCATGTAAATAACGAAAAGTTCTAGAATATTTGTAAAAAAATAATAATCGGTTACAAAAAAAATCCACATTTTTAGATAGTTTCGAAAAATAGTCAATTAATTTTTAAATAATCATAGAATTATTGTTGTAAACTTTGCAGTTTTCCGCAATTTTGTAGTCATTGAATAATTTTACGATTTTCATCAGTATTTTTAAAAATAATTATTCTTGATTCAGAAATTTTCTCTGAAAATTTTTAAATTTCAGCAAAAATCAACGAGAATCAAAAAAATACTCAGTACACAAAAAAAATTTTTTTTTGTAACCAAATATTTTCTGTAAGTTTGGCTTAAAATTAATTGAATTTTCTTGTTATCTTAGATCAGATTAAAATTTGTTACGATTTTAAAAAAATTTACAAATTCTTGAACTCAACCAAAAAAAAAAATGCACAGAATTTTCTAAAATCAACATTTATTAAATATATCAATAGTTTTTTCCAAAAAAATGTCAAGTTTGAATCTCTCTACAAAGTTGACTAATACGCTATACTTAAAAAAATACAACATCAATAATTTTTTAAATTAACTGTAACGGTAGAATGACTTGATTACTACATTTTGATTTTCAGCCTTGTTATTTCGTATAAAGTTCAAATTGAGTAAGATTTTTAAAAAAACCTTAAATTATTCTAACCTACTAAAAATTTCAGTAAACTTTCAACTGCAGAATAATGCATCTAATCAAGTTTTCAGAATATTTCCAAGGTCACCAAATGAACAGAACGAAGAAACCAGAATCTAATTATCTGATTTGAATTTTGCACTCAAAAAAGTGGCACAAGGTTGAAGTTAGCCAAGTTCAACAAAGTCGTTAGGCCCACTTGAAATTATGCAAGTAATTATTTAAAAATCAATAAAATATTATTTATTTTCTTGTCATTATTATCATATCCAATTTATTTTATTTATTTATAATAATCATTCATTCAGTATAATTACAAAACTGCTTATTCATAATTTCTTTCAAAAAGTCCTTTTTACAAAGAAAACACACAAATCCTGTAAAACATTGTTCGAACCATAAAAGGTCGAAGAAAGAATGATATCGTCGACGATAAAAGTTTGAAACTCTTTTATCTCGAAATTAATTCAGCGGAATCCCATCTCGCTAATTTTTAGTTCAGCTGAGTTAACTCCTTGATGAAGGAGCGCATACCCAAAGCCAAAGCTCTTCGTTTCGTTAAATTTCCTTAATGATTTCGTGACCTACAATTTTCTTACACATTCATCGAAATTTTTCTCCGTGAATCAGTTGTAGTTGTGGTTTTTTTTTATCTTTTCACTTCCCTACATCCTCAAATTGTCAAAAATAAAAAAAAATAGAAATAAATAATCATAACATAATTATCTATGAAATATGAATAAAATATTGTAATAAATATACCAATTATAATAACAATTAGAAAGAACAATAATAACGTGAACAAGAATAGTAACAATTAGTGCAGACAAAGTTATTTACTTATAGTTTATCTGACTTTTGAACCTTTTTTAAATATATATCACGACTTGTAGTAAATAATTTGACGCTGTTGAAAATTTTTTTTCAATAATTTTCGTAAATAATAGAATAAAAATACATAAAAGAATAGGAATATATAAGAATTATAGAAACATAATGTAACAGTTAAACAAAAATTATACAAAAAGCATATAGAGATCAAAACTATTAGTCTTGATGTATGCATCAATGATTGAGGGATCATTATAAAAAAAAATTTTTTAATACCACGAGTCGCTTTAGGAGCATGTGTATTTATAAACTTCCTTCTCTCGTCTTTTTTTTTCATCTGATCAGTTTTAAAAAGACCTCCGCTTTTCGCAGGGGCGATACGAACCCTTAATAACGAGTCCACGTAACAATGACACGCTCGCAAAGTTTCATTAACAGACCTATAGCGACTCCTCGAATACGCTACTATGAGAATGCACGTTGCATTTTTCGGTGCTGTTTTTTAAGCAGTTTTCCAATTTTCAAAAATGATGGAGGCGGGGTTTATATTTTATTTTTTTATTTACTTATTTTTCATAAATACATTATTTTATTATACGAAATCGTTTTTTAACGAAATTAAGTTCACCTAATTTATTCTGTAATGCAAAATTAAACAAAATTATAAAAAACATCGACTTCCTTTTTTGGCATATATTTTTCGAATTGTAAAATTTTTTTCAGTACGCGAAAACAATTGCTGAAATTTTCCACAAGTGTCTGAAAAACCAGAAGAATCTTTCAAGATTACTTGGAATAACGTCAAACTGATTGAAAAATCGAATTTCGAATGCAATTAAATGGGAAAAGGTTTTTTGTTGAACCGAGTGGAAGTGTATTTGATGAACCGTGGGCGAACAATGCAAGGGAACGTAATGATGCAAAGTCGAAAGACAAAAAAAGGCGAAATCTCGGTCGATCGATGTGATTAAGGCCCGGGAGAATGAACGTTCTAGACCTCTGCGACTCCTTAAGCGGCTTAACATACTCGCGAGAAATTTTTTCATCCCCATCTTGCGACCCCCCCCCCCCCCCCACGGGTAGTCCCTTCGTCACATAAATTATTTGCAATATTTTTTACGTCTCTGCACTGAGAGAAAAATATAATAATAAGGGATCGAGATGAAATATAGTGAATTTTACTATATACAGTATTGTATTGTTCAAAATATTCGTATTGGCATTAGGTTAGTAATACTTATGAAAAAATGTAGAAATTATGTTTATGTAAGGTAATTTTCCATATTTTGTATGTTGAGAACTGTTATTAAATAAAGTAAAAAATACAATATTTTTAGTTTTTTTAAAACTATTTTTACTATATATCAACTAATAATTGCGATATTCGACGTTTTACTATACTGCATGGTAAAAATAAATGTATTTATGGGTAAATGTACTATAATGCATGGAAAAATATTAAAAAAAAAATATTGTAGATTTTCCTAGAAACTAATAATTTTTCCAATATTTATAGTACAAATCACTATCTTTTTTTCTCAGTGTGATTTTTCATTCCTTTGGAGCCAAAAAAAAAATATAAAAAACAAAAAGTGAGATTTTCCTTTTTTTTTAGTTCCAAAGAATCTACAAATTATGAAAATAATGAAGAATTAAAATGGAGCTTTATCCAATGAAGATTACCAGTTTCCAGTCTTTTTTTAGATATCTAATTTATTTGCGAATTGCTCTATAGCTTTATAGAATTCGACGCTCTAGAATTCTAATTTCAATAGATTTCCAGGATTTGTGAAAATGTAGTGGCAAATTAGAGCTGCGTAGATTTTAAATATTTTATAGATTTTAGTACACTGATAGAAAAATCTATTATGTTTTATTGAAAAATATAGTAATTGGGGATCGAGATGAAATATAGTAAATTTGACTATACAGGGTGTACCAAAATTCCCGTGCCAAAAAGAAATCCAATATTCCTTATCAAATTCTAAGACGACTTTTACTTTACCACTTTTTACAAAACTCAAAATCAAAATAGTTATTCAAGTTTGAAATTTAAACAATTAATGCACTTTTTCGAGGAGTGGGGATAAAAACCATGAACCAAACTCTACCCGAATTTTCTTTATGTTTTTCTGAGTAAAAAAGTCCTTTGCCACTTCTTAAAAAACTCAAAATCTAAAAAGATATTCGAATTAGAAGTTTCGACCAATCAGATTTCTCAGATTTCAAACTCGAATATCTTTTTAGATTTTGAGTTTTTTAAGAAGTGGCAAAGGCCTTTTTTACTCAGAAAAATATCAAGAAAATTTGGGTAAAGTTTGGTTCGTGTTTTTTATCCCCACTCCTCAAAAAAGTGCATTTATTGTTTAAATTTCAAACTTGAATAACTTTTTTGATTTTGAGTTTTGTAAAAAGTGGTAAAGGAAAA
>JAPYZL010075207.1:0-11407 GCA_030522825.1 Platygaster orseoliae | reverse complement strand
ATTCTGAATTAATTTTTTTTTCATAAAAATTTTTACGGAAATGGAATCAGGGGTAATGGAAACCCAGAAATACAACTTTAAACCACGAAAATCGGTCGATATTTGAGGGATTTTCTAAAGATTTTGTTAATAATTAATTAATCGAAAACGTGACCTAATAAAAAAAAAAACTGGGTACTAGAGCTCAGGAGAGGCCATATTATCAGAATCCATGATCAAAACCCAGTATCAAAACAAAACCCTGAATTTTGTCGCACAGTGTTATTCTTATTCGTCTTATTAATGAAAAAACATTTTCAAAACGTTCCTCTTAAATTTATTTTTTTCTTTATCTAAAATCTCAAAATCATGACCAGTATCTATTCTATGATTTGTTGAAACGTTATGACTAGACAAAACTAATCTAATATTATTCATGTTCCTTTATTTCTGTCTTCAAGTTTCTTTTCGTCTGTCCATCATAAGAAAAAACACTATCTTTACAACTAATTTTAAAAACTACTCCTGGTTGTTCGAAAAAATCCAATTTATCTTTTCCACTTTTCATAATTCTATTATTTAATTGATTATCAGTCTTATTAATTTGAATATCATGCTTTCCAAAAATCCCTTTTAATCTCATATTTAAATTTTCAACAAAAGGCAATACCAATTTCACTTTGTCAGTATTGTTCTTATTCTGATTATCATTGTTTTTTAAAATATTGTTCTCTAAAATATCTCTAATGATGCCAAAATTCTTATATTGAAATTTACAGTCAGCTAATTTTATTAAATTTAAATTTATTCAATTTTTTATTCATTTTAGGATTGAATATTTATTATTGGTTTATGACTACGCAATAGAGTTTATTGTGAAAAATGCAAATTAAAATTAATGATCAATAGTGAAAAAAAAGATCAAAAATATAACAAAGCGGTATGATCAATACAATTATTAAATAAATATTAAATAAAATAAATTATTTTAAACAATTTGTTTAACAAAATTATTCTAAAAATTTGTTTAGGCGAGATGTAAAGGATTTTCATAGTTTTAATTGTTACCAAAACTGAATTTATTTATTTTTGCAAAAGTTAGTAATACATTCAGATTCCACGACACTGAAAACTGGAAAACACTAAAAATTTCGTGATAACTAACATTTGCAATAATCTTAAACACAGTGAGATTTTCAATTTTAAATTTTAGGATCCTTAACAAATTATTACCAGCAGTTCTCGAAGTACTTGTGATACATGCACCATTCAAAGTTGAGCAACTTTATAAACAAATGATGTAATAATGTTCAGCTTTTATTGAAATTTTACTAGAACTCTCAACAAGCAGTTTTTCCCGTACATCGAAAAAAAATGCCACATTTTACATAAATTATCATGTACATGACATTTTATCATGAGCAAGATGGAAAATATCAAGTTTTTTTTTCCATCTCTCTGTGAAAAATAATCACTTTTTTAATGCCAAGCAGTGATCGCAAGCATTGAAAACGGATCAAATTTAAATGCACACCTTAAATTTCATGTGAGAATTCTCATTCAAAATGTAAATAAATTACGTGAATAGAATTAATGCTTTTGTCGCATATACCTTCACTAGCTAAAAACGTCCCTTTCAATCCCATTCAAATAACGCAAAAACAACTGCATTGAAATATATCGAAATAATTACCGTTGTGGGCTCGTCACCAAAGAAGAATGGTTTGTCAGCGAGCATATCACTGAGGCCTTTGAGGTCATCGCAACCAAACTGCATGACCTCATCGGCAGTGTGAACTCCAATTCCCTGAGCCTTCACTCTTCTAGCACCCTGAAATATTTCAAAAACTACAATTAATAATTTTCTAAACAGCAAAATTAGGCATAAACATTAATTATGGGCAAGAACAAAGTCAGTATCTATGGTAATATTAATTTACGAAGATTTTTGTCAGAAATATAAAGTAAATAACGGGTTTTTGAAATAGAGCATTGATAAGAAATAAGATCTGAATTTTTACTAAAAGATATTTTACCATGAAAAATATTTCCAACGTTGTTCTTTTCGAAGAAATATTTTCTTAATATTTTTTACTGAGAAAGTCAAAAGTTAATGAAAATTATTCTAAAAAAATAAGTTTTATAAAAAACAAAGTTATAAGTGACACATATTTCATGAAAAAGTAGCAATTTATCACTAAGCCGCTTAATAATTTACATGCTGCATTATATATATGTATTTCATTATTTACATATTTTCATTGAAAAAAAAGTAGATTATGTATAATCTACATATTGCAATAAATTTATGTTTTCTCAAATTAACCTTGCTCAGAGTTCCATACTTTCTACTCAATAAAAAAAAATATTGGAATGAAATATTTGGGTAATTTATACTTTCAGAAGAACTACTTTTAGTATGAAAAGTAATTTAAATATAGACCGACAAAGGTCCTTTTGCACATTAAATTTTGAGATGAAAAGTTCTGTGTCACTTTTAAAAATTCTTAAAAATGATAGAGTTATTTAATTTCCTTATCCGTCAATCACGACGTTTGACTTCAAAAAATTCAGGACTGACTTCTGATTGCGCTATCAAATAATAATAAATTATCAATGTTTTTGCACAAGAAGTTCAAAGTTGAAAAAAATAGCGTTTGATTGAGATGGTCCCTGGATTTCCATGAAGCTTTTTAGAATTTGATATTCTAGGAATGAAATTACTGGAAATTTAATAATTTTATCAATTTTTTAAAAAATAATGTCTACCTAGATTTCAAATATTCCATGGATTTCTAGAATTTTTGTATTTTATGTTATTCATAACATTTTGTAGTCTATTTTTCCGTATTTTTATAGAATACTAGAATTTCTATGTATCGCTCTATACATTTCAATAATTCGATGCCATATTATATTATTGAAATTTTCAACAATTTTTATTATTTTAATTAATTTTCAAGAACACAGTATCCATTTATACAGGGTGTTCCAAGTAAAGTGTGACAGCCGAAAACCATAGATTCCTTATGAAAATCTAAGGCTTCTTTCGCTTTGCCATTTTTTAAAAAACTCAAAATTTAAAAATGTATTTAAGCCAAAAATTTTAATAATAAATGCCCTCTATCGACAAGTGTGGGTCTAATTCACAGACCAAACTTTTCCTAAATTTTCTTCATATTTTTCCGAGTAAAAAAGTCCTTTGCCATACTTTTTACAAAACTCAAAATCAAAAAAGATATTTAAGTTGAAAGTTTCAACCAATCAGATTTCTCAGATTTCAAACTCGAATATCTTTTTGGATTTTCAGTTTTGTAAAAAGCGGCAAAGGACTTTTTTACTCAGAAAAACATGAAGAAAATTCGGGAAAAGTTTGGTCCGTGAATTTGACCCCCACTTGTCGGTAGAGGACATTTATTATTAAAATTTTTGGCTTGAATAACTTTTTAAATTTTGAGTTTTTTAAAAAATGGTAAAGGAAAAAAAGTTTTAGATTTTCATAAGGAATCTATGGTTTTTGGCTGTCACACTTTACTTGGGACACACACCCTGTATATATGTTGAGTACTTTTTTGTATTTTTTTCGTATGTATACCTACAGTTTTCACTACTTTCTACATAGATTTCTAAAATAATATGCTCTGGTATTCAAAGTTTTTGAGTATTGCTTTTATTTCTTGCATTTCTTTAGTATTCACAAAATTTTTTACTTTTTCTATAAATTTTTTGTACGATTGTAAAATGCTATACAATTTCTAAAATTCGGTGCTCTAAAATTCAAATTCCAATAAATTTTCAATATTGTTATATATATTCAAAAATATTACACGTAGAACAAATTTTAGTATATTATAGATTTTTTTAAGTATTAGAATAATATTATTCTAGATTAGATATAGATCTAGAATAATATTATTATTCTATTAGATCTAGATCTAGAATAATATTATTCTAGATATCAAGAAGAAATTAAATATTTCGACAAAAATTTTGGACAATTCAAAAAAGTAGATTCAGACCTTTCGACTCGAAATTCAAAAAGAAATACTATAGTGCCATCGATTTCTCCTTTAATATTAATTGTGAATTTTGTTGTTGAAAATTTTGTTTTATGTTTAACAATATCGGTTACTGAATAAATGAAATCTTATCAAATATTATGATTACTTTTACATTTGGAATAAAATTTGTCTGCCTGTCTAATGGTACAATATTATTTTTAGGATCTTTAATATACAGGATATAAAATAATAAAAAAAAAAAAAAAAATTGAGAATATTAGGGGGGATTAGAACTTTTTGTAATTTAGTTAGTTTTTGTGATTTTTTGTTAAGTTTTATAATTTTTTTAATTTGTGACTTTTTGTGATGTTTGGTTGTGTGACTTCTTAATTTTTATGATTTTTTTTATGTTTAGTTTCTTGTGACTTTTTGTGATATTGTAATTTTTTGTAATTTTGTGACAACAATGTATTTTTAAGTTGTATTAAAGAATATAGTAATAAAAAGTTTTTATAAACAATGGTTTTCGAAAAACCTATCTAACGGAAAATGAAAATTTTTTGGAAGAAAAAGTTTCTCCCTACCCATACTATTTACACCTTTTTTTTTGTGGAAAAAATGTCCAATTTTTTTAAATCATCTCCAAACAATTCTCCAATTCTCAGAAATCATTCTCTTTGTTTGAAAATCTTAGAATAAAAAAAAAACTAGACTTTTGGAGGCATCGCTCCTGCATATCTTGACGGCCCTGTGTTCAAAGCCATGGCAACCTCATCGAGAAATAACAGAGTATGGCAAAAGTCGATAGTGAATGTAAAAAAAGGTAACCTTGCGGCCGAAGCTGATCTTGAAGAGCCAATTGAGGAGCCGGTTGGGGAAACGCGAACCAAGGGCGTGCTGTAAGTTGACCTTGTAGCCCTTGAAGACGCAGTCGAGGTTCTTGGTGCGCCAGTAGGTCACGATCCAGGCTAAATGATTCTCGATCATCGAGATCATCGCGTGCGACACGCACTTTTGCTCGGTCGTCAGGTTCGCGTCGAGGTCCTTGCCGAATTTTTGGCTCAACTCGCGCAAGATCGTACCGCTCTCGTTTATTTCCTCGCCGTTCAACTCCACGAACGGAAGCTGACCCTTCTTCGAGCGGAGCTTCATTTTGTGATCGATATTCTGCAACAATCGAGACAGATTTTGTTTTCCATACAAAATTTACATGATTCCAGTTTTTGAACGATCATTTAAGATTTTTAAAATTATTTTATTTATAATCTTAAATCTGATCTAATAAAACATCATGTGTAAATTTTTTTTCTTGTTATTATTTAAAAAAATCGAATTTTAATCTGAAATTTAACCCACAGTGTTATTGGAAAAATGATGAAATAAGTAAATTTGGATCGACAAATTAAAAAAATTTCTTGAATCAGATATAAATTATTTTTACCACATATAATAATTTTAAACATAAATTTTTTTCTTCAAATTTACCGCAAAATAAGAGATTAAAAAGAAAAGCCAGACAAAAAAGGATAAAAAAAAGTGGCAATCTCAAAGCGTGCCTATTTTGTAATTGATGGACTTGAAATACAGATTTTTCAAATTTTATATATAATAAATTCAAATTTTCAAATGCAAAGTTTTCAAGTTTTGAATGTTGGAGTTCTCAAATTGCTATAAATTACTGAGTTCACGATAAAAATGATAACTCAAAAATGACACATAAAATTATACTTCACCCAACATACATATAAAATTCTGAATCAAACAAGTGAGCTTTTTGCTTAACTAATTGTCAGTCGTATAAAATCCTTTCAAAAATCCCAGGTTTTCTCCAGCATCATAATGAAAAAATATTGAGCAAATTATATTGAAATTTTCAAAAAAAAAAACCAACAATAATTTATCAACATATTTTTTCCTCATAGTATCAACAGGTTTTTCAAACAAAAATGCAATAATTACAATTCTAACTCTCCTAATCAAAATGAAGTAAAAAAACTTCAAACATCAAAATTCCAATAAGCAAATCCACAATACTCAACCCAAAAATTGAAAGTACACTTGACGAGGAGACAAATTTCAAGCTTCCAGTATATATGGTTCTATTTATCTACCTATTTAAAAAAAACGTTAATTTTCAAAACTTTTACTAGTGTTGTTCTTATTTTTTGCAAAAAAATGGAAAACAAGAGGGGGAAGGAATAGGACCAAGCCATTGAGCAAATTCAAAGTTGGGAAAAGTGGGCAAAAGGCAGTTTTCCGTCGCCTGGCAACATCTCCGCCAACGCGCAGCTCGCACGCACGTATTTATTGATCGGCCGAGGATGGCTGCCACTCACTACAACTACAACCGCCTCAATTGCTCATTCCATTCATAACAACCAGTTTCGGTTTGTATAGAATTTTCAATTTTCCAAAATTTGAATAAGACACACCGCCACTTCAAAATGAAAAATATCGAAAAAATTGGGAAATTTTCTCAAATCTTAAAATTCTTGAGTAGTCTTTCAATAGAAAAAAAAGATATAATCATTTGCTTGATAAACAGCTGAGGATTAAAAAAGTAGATTCTCATTTGATTTCGTAATTTCCAAATTGAAAATGAGAAATTATTAAAAACATTTTATTCGTTTTTCATGGAAAGTACTTTTACAAAAATTTATCAACTGATTCATTATACCATTAATCGATACATTAGTTTTTTAATCCAATTTTTTATTATTTGCAACCGCAGCAATAAGACAATCCTCAGAAAAATTTCCGCCTGTGAAAAAGTCTTAAGAATATAAATAGAAATTTAAAAAAATTAATCTAGATCTATTTATACATTTTTGATAAATTCAAAACTGATGGGTACCAATTATATTATAATTAGTCAATATATAAATACTATCATAAACGTTATTATCAATGAGTTAAAATAGCACAGGATTTTTCTATATTTTGGAAAATTAACCAAAAAAAAATGATGACAATAGAAAATTGCTTCACTAAATTACAGAATCCACAATATAATTTATAAGTTGATTATAAATGGAAATTTCTGAATTTTGATTAACCACAGTTTCCTCTAATATATTTACAATTATATTTTTAATCGGTTAAAAACAAAGAAAAAGAAATAAAACTCTGTTTGCAACACATATTTCAAAAACAAAAAAAAATGGAAAATCAATCAAATGACATTAATTTTTGCAGCGAAAAATTCCCAGAAAGTTTGAATATATTAAGAAAAAAATCATGAATTATATTGTTTGATCTGTAACCTACTCCAAGTTTTTTATCTATTTAAACTTTCATATAATATCGATTATAATAAATAACTCTTTACCAACATGAAACTTTCACATCTAAAATTTATCTGGTTTATCATGCAAGAGACAAACTTGACTAATTTATTAACCGATAATTTATACATACATTAAACAAAGTAAATGTCAAAAAAACATAGTTTACTTTCCTTTCAAAACATAGTTTACACATTAGTAAAAAATTTTTAAGAAAGTCTGAAGATAGTAGAAAAACATGAGACCAAAAAGTTTATAATACATTTCGAATGGAAGTGAAACTTTTAGGTGCAAAATTCATATAATTCGTACTGTAAAAATTAACTTCTACTTTGATTATTAGTACTAGATGTAATTTTCAATATCGGTGTATATAATTTTAATATAATATTTATCGTAGTAAATTGGGTTTCTTTTTATTCCAAATATATTATAATTTCACCACATTATTCAAATAACTGCAAGATCATAATAAAACTTACCTGTTATGGTAATTTAAGAATGGGTTGTATAACACTTTTTTCAATTTACATATTCTACTCAAAGAAAGTTTTTCCCAGTCAGTTTTTTTATTTGTTAATTTTTTCCTAAAGTCTTCTTTTCCAGACAAATTTGTTTCAATAATTTTAATGTCAATAACTTTTGAAAAAGAGCTACATTAAATCCATTGCTAATTTTTTTTGTCATACAATAAAAACATCTGTACTTTAAGGAATGTTTATAATCATCCAATCTACTGTCTTTCAATTGTATGATATATCCAATATTCTTCAGAAATGTTGTCAAGTCGTTATTTGTTATATAATTTTCATAAAATTGTACAATTTTTGATATTCTTTCTCTTTTTTTTTATACTTAGAAAAAGTCTCTAGAATATAATGATCTTCAAATCCGAAAAACAATGAGAAAAAAAAGAATCTCGAAAAATCTTGATACCTCGAGAATTGACGCATAAATGAATAATTTACTGATAATTTAGAACATATTTTCACGATTGATACTACGTGACAGTATGAATAACAAAAATAAAAGACTGGAATTATTATGCGCATAATGAAACGCCAAGTTTATCCGTTAAATTTCATACTCGAATTGTAAGACATTAGGAAAAGTTTTGAAAAAAATTCAAATTGGAAAAAACCGACTTATGGTTTAACTTGTACAAATTTTATAACTTGAACTGAAAATTTTCCATGATATTTCTAGCATAAAATTTAATTTATCAACTAACAAACTAAATATCAATATTTTTTGGGGCGTTAAATCCGTTGCCGACCATTTTCCCGAACGGTCATTTTCCCGAAAGGTCTTTTTTGGAACGACCATTTTCCCCAACGGTCTTTTTCCCGAATCCGTTTTCTCTCCTTATGAATTATTATTGAATTATTATTATTAATATGAATTATTATTTAATAATTTATTTATATTATTAATATAAATTACTACTTAAGAGTCTTAAAGACTCTTCTTATGAAATTCATAATTGTATACAATTGAAATAAAAATGAAATTCCAAACGAAATTCGTGAAATAATACTTTCGGGAAAATGACCGTTTGGGAACTTGGATTCGGGAAAATGACCGGGAATCGTTAAATCATACCCAGTATTCAATATGTTTCAAAAAATATCGGTAAATATCATTATCGATATTTCCAAACGATATCAACAATTCCGAATTCGATGCAGTAAAAATAGTAGTGTCTCAGCTGAAAATAGGTACATGAAGAAATTACTTACGGAGCCCTACCCTGACCCACATACAAAAGCGCCTTTTTACAACCAATCCCGTTATTCTGATTATTTCTGTTGGAAGGGGGATAGAGGGGGAGGGAAAGAGGGTCTTGACGGCAATGAAAATAATACAGAACAAGGCTCGGTTCATTGATCGCGGCGGCGCGCGAGCCGAGTTGTAGCCCCGAGAGAACCGATAGCCTGCGACCTTTTTCTTTTTAAGGGTTATTGCTTCTTCTTTTCACAAGTCAGCGACCTTATCAACGCCAATTGCCGGAGAGAGGGGGAGGGATTCATTAATTGGCTTGGTATGCCCGTTGAATTCCTCTTGCCACTCCCACTTACAACCCAACGTCTCTTATTCAACATTTGAAACATGCCTTTCATTCATCGTCGTTTTTGTACTCGAATATCACAAATTTCCTGAAAACTTTTTAATTACACTGTGCAATAACTAATTAAACTGGTTTTTCGGGTTATGTACCTTCAGTTCTAGACGTTTAAAAACGAATGTTACCCTGGTGATCAAACATGCACCAGATTTGGTGTATAATGTTTTTCACGGATTTTTCGCATATATAATTAAAATTAATGTTGAAATAATGCTAGTATATTATTTATGAACTTTTTAAATAGCGTTCAGTGCGAAAAAGTATTGATGAATTTGTTTTAAATAAATTGCAATATTGGCATATTTCTGCCGGAAAAATGTCTGGAAATTCCTGATAAAAATGAAATTAGCTAATGCAGGCATGTTCCAAATTTATTGTGTAACCTAAATCATAATTTGAAAATTGATGAAATTACCTGGAATAGTAATCTAACCTTACCAAAATATGCAATTAAATTTATTTTCAAATTACCGTTTCAAGTGCATAATTCATCTTGAAAATGTTTGAGAGAGTTTAGAATATTTTTTTCAGGAATTTTCAGAAATTTTTTCGGCAGTGATAAGCTAAGATTGTGATTAAAAAGTAATATGTAAGAACTTGACTGTTATACAAATATTGGAGAAAAAAAATTTTCAATGCTTTCAAACATTTTTGGATGGAAACTTTTTTCGTTTAATTTGAAACATTGACAATTTCAGATACGTTTCAGAACCATGAAAAATTACTTTATTACTTATTTCAACAAATTGACGTTTCATTCGAATGTTATATTGTTCTTTTCATTTTATGTACTAACAATTAATAATATTTTATAGAACTTCAAGAATATTTAAACTATCAATCTTAATATTTTAAATCATTAAATACATTTTTAAAGGACTCTTGGAATGAACGAAATTAATTTTGTTGTTATTTTGAATTATTCACACTTGCGGCTAAATTCTTAGGTAAAGACTTGATTTTATAAGCTTTTAACCGATTTTTCACTGATGCCTTTTATTAGTTTGAATTCTTAGTAAATTATTTTCTATTATAAAATTTTTTTTTCATGACAGTTGCATATTGGCGAAAACCACCGAGAATATTCTGCATTTTTCTTTTTATTTTTCAAAATTATGACGCAACCTTAAAATTTGAAACTGATTTCATACTTTTTATTATTACCCCATAATAATTAGTCTTTTATACGAAATTTTTCAAACTATCTAATTTTTCATAATTCTTGCCTTCTATAATTCTACAAATTATACAAGTAGACTGAAAACTTAGATTTGAATATTATTTTCCAAATTTTTGAATTTATTTAACTAGACCTCAATCAAGTTATATACTAGTGACTAAATTGTGTAAAGTCTGATTAACTTTTCATACATTTTAATAATTAAGTCGATTTTTCAGTCAATGATAATTACTTTTACTGTATTTCAATGTTTTAACTCGTTTTCGAGTCCTTAATAAAGTATAATCGAGTATCAGTAAAATAAATTTCCTCATAAAAATGTCACTTTGTCAATCAACAATAAAAAATTAAGATATTTTCAATAGTTATTATCAATAAAATAAAATGGAAATACCTGGTAAGAACTTTTTTTCTGTCATGTGACAAAGTATAAATTGTTTTTAACAATCAACATTTTTTAAACATTTACTTGCTATTAGTCTAACTCCAAGGCTTTTCAATAATTCTTAATATTCTTTTCTGAAATCTCATACTAGATAACAAAATTTCAAACTATAAGTAGAATTTGATATGTGCCTTCTTTTTCCCACAGTTTTTGGTCACATAATTTTGTTTGTTTGAAACATAACTATAATATATATATATATATTATATACAGGGTGTGTCACAGTGTGCGAAAATCCTTAGAACCATGGATTTCTTATGAAATTCGAAGACGATTTTTCCTTTGCCATTTTTTACAAAACTCAAAATTAAGAAAGTTATTCAAGTTTGAAATTTAAACAATAAATGCGTTTTTTCGACAAGTGGGGGTAAAAACCACGAATAAAACTTCACC
>JAPYZL010075183.1:0-12664 GCA_030522825.1 Platygaster orseoliae | reverse complement strand
GTATGATTCAGCCCGCTTAATTAAATTTCGATGATCACGAGAATTCACGTGTGATTCTCGTGATCGGAAAAATTCATAAACGAGCCGCTCGTTACAATTGCTTATTAATTTAGATAAATTTGCTTTTAGAACCGAAACCAGGAGCGAAACCTGGATCCCAGGAACTACCAAGGTGAATAATATGTTATCATTACTTCGTTTTCATTTTTAAATTTAACGATGTTTTATGATTAAAATTTAGAATTTACTGGTGTCAATATGATAACGATATAATTAAGTCATTGATTCTTCATAAGTTTTTTAGATTGTGTTTCGTATTTTTTTTCAAAATATGTGTGACATCTCGAATATTTAAACGAATATTCGTTCGCGCAATTATTTTCTCACGTTTTTATTCTCACGATCAGAGCAGCAATGTAAGCTGACCAGTTGAATTAGATAGATGCGCAAGTCGCAATTCTCGAGAAAACATTGTTTCAGCACTTTCGATGGGAACCGACGCGCTAAGTCGGACCCACGATTTTGCTGGACACAGGTGTCAATAAAAAGAGCGCGCCGCGACACCTCGCGGTCCTTAGATCTCAGACCATCAGAGTTTACGGTTCAATCCGCGAGTCTATCTGTCGTCAGTCCGGCTGGTGGGTCTTTTTCGCTAATTACCGCTGCGCGAAGTTGTTAACGCACCGCAGACTTTCGGTCGCGAGGTCCATCCGAGGACCATTCAGGAATCGGTTTTAAAAAATATACACATTTCAACACTACGTATTTGAGTGAACGGTCTAACAAGATTTTGTTTTAATAAAAGGGCAATTTTAAGTGAAGTGCGTGTTATCCGATTTTATCTACCCATCAACCTTCAATCAATCAATCAACACTGCTCGATTTCAGGTTGCCCAGTGCGGGCCTAAGCGTTCGTAGACGGACTCACAACCTCAAAGGGCTCGTCACTATCTCATCAGGATGATCAATAATATAACTTTTATTATTTATATTGTAACGCTGCGCTTTTTACGCCTGGCGTTACAATATGCATTATAATGGTTATTGTTTTTTGTTATTGAAATCTCAAAAGGTGAAGAGGCATTGTTTTTATTTTACTGTTAAAATTATTCAAAATAACAAGCTATTAAAATTACAAATTTTGTCAATGGTTGTGAAAACTAGGAAAATTTCTAAGCTTTCAACAAATCTTAAAATATTTTTAAGATTGTAAGAAATACCGCAAAATTACAGGAACCATGTAATATCATTCAAATTTTGGAAAAAAAACAATGTAAACCAATTTTCAAATAAGCCATTCTTAAATTTGTATAAATTTTTGCTTTACACTGTACACAAATGATGAATATTTTTTTTATTACTTTTTTTCAAAACGCACCGTAGGTAATGTTTATAATTCCTTTATTTTACTTGGAAAAATTTGAATGGCATTGTTTAAAATATATTCCGAATATATCATTGAAAATTACAACCCAATAAAATGTCAAATTCTGTCAATAGTTCTGGAAATTGTAAAAATTTCTAAAATTACTAAAATTATTCATGTATTTTTTAGATAACTAAGATTTCAACGATGTTTTTGGACAATTACAAAGTTATAAATATCAGTTTTTAATATTTCAATGTATTAAAATTTCTATTAATTTTAATTTATAATTTCCAACGTTTACTAAAATTTCATTCATAGTTTAATATCTACTATTTTCATATGTATTATTATTGAAGTATGTGTGTCTTCTCGAAATTTTAATAATTTCAAAATTGTACGTTAACTTACTATGTAACTGTGAAAGTATAAAATATTAAACATTGTAACGGGGAAATAGCTCTCCAACTATTTCCCGCGTTATTGATAAGAAATAAATAAAAGGGAAAAGAAAAGGGGGACAGAACCCCAGAAAATCCGTGGCCCACAAAAATTCCGCGACTCAAACCCATCGAAGTAGCCCTCGGGAAAATCCCCCG
Source organism: Platygaster orseoliae (assembly GCA_030522825.1). NCBI lineage: Eukaryota > Metazoa > Arthropoda > Insecta > Hymenoptera > Platygastridae > Platygaster > Platygaster orseoliae. The sequence goes on along the minus strand of JAPYZL010075183.1, from coordinate 10,699 downwards.
ATGATCCCGAGACGGAGAGGGGAGGGGGCAGGGGCAAAATGCAATTATTCTTCATAACCCGCAATTCCCACACAGGCCCCGAAGGGCATTTATTAAGCACCAAAAACAGAATGTACAGACAAAAACGTGAAAGAGAAAAAAAAGAGAACCCGAAATCGAAATCTCCCCCCCCCCCATACCGCGCCACGGTCCCGCACTTTCCCTCACCCACCATCGCCGTCGAGCCGCCGCGTCCTCCAGCTCCATCGTGGTCCCCTTAACCCTGCATAGTCAGTCGCACCTGTTTGCCAATCACCTTGTCGAATTTTCCGACCATTTTCCTTGACTTTCTCACACGCCAAAACTCCCAAGCCGAAATCCTTCCTTTCGATCCACTACTCTGTTCCGCGCTCGAACCCGAAGTGCCCCCAATCGACGCTGGCCCGGGGCGCTCCAGCTTCGGTTGGAAATTCTCTCAAAACGGGAAGACTCGCGAATATTCCAAAAATAATGAATAAAACCCCTCGCAAGGGAATGTTGGATTCTAAAGATCTTCCAACCGTCACAACATTGCAGAATCTTTTCGCCCTGTTTCAATGTTAATGTTAATTTTGAAATTATATATTCGTTTTCGTTGGATTCATGTTTTTTAAATAAATGATAAATATTTATATTCACTTTTATAGCTCCAAAAAAAAAATAAAGACGGGCGGGAGTGGCAGTAGCGATCAGGCGGATGGCGCGCAAAAATATATCCGCCGTCATAAACCTCGCGAGAGTAATCGAGCAAAATACAGCGGCGGAATATTTCCGCGATCGTAGGGAGCGTGGCCGACGGCATTTTCAAGGCGTAAATTATAATGGCCGTCAACATAATGGCGGTCATTACGATGATCGTCAGCCCCATGATGGCGGTTATCGCGGTGACCGTCGTTATGATGGCGGCCATCAAATCGCCTACCACAATAATGGTTGTTATCGCCCTGACCGTCGTCGCTATGACGATGTTCAGCGCAATACCCATCATTATGGTGGTGCTCAAAAAAACGACTGCGGCGGCCAAACCAAGACATACTACGCCTACCAAACCAGGACATTCTACAACCAAAATTACGGGTATCGTGGGGGACGCGGTGGAGGTGGCAGTTATCGCGGACGTGGCGGAGCCAGCGGAAATGGTGCTGATCATGGGCATCGCGGAGGTGGTTCCGATCGCGCACAGAGCGCAGGTGGTTCCGATCGCAGACAAAGTGCAGGTGGTGGCAATCGCGGCCGTCAGTCCGTTTACGAACGAATCGGCAACGTGGCCACAAAAAAAAATAAAAGGAAAAGAACAAGAAAAAAAAATAGTATGTACTACTTTTTATGACAGTTAATTAAAACATACTTTTTAACGTGCAACGCAATAAAAAATGTGTGCGAAAAAATTAATGTGTTTTTTTTTTCCCCTCGTATTCGTAGAACTTGAAAATCTTTGTTGCCTCTGTTTTTCAACATTTTTACCAATACCTTTAAACTGGTAAGTCAATATGGGTCACAGATATTTACAAATATGACTCGTGCTATCTATTTCATGAAAAAAAAAAAACCAAAAACAATACAGCTTGTTGTTGAATTTTATTGTTTGTATGAGAATTACTAAATAAGAAGTTGAAAAGGTGAGTTTTTAAAAATTCTAAATTAAAAATATTTTTTCATGAAATATATGTCTTAGAATGAGAAAAGGGACCTATGGTTACAAATATCAACTTTGAATTTTCAACTTAAAAAAAAAGTTCAAATAATTACCTATCTAATGAGGTAAGTCACGAGTTGCTATGCCCATTAATAGCTGTAAAACAATTTTTTAAAAAATACGAACAAGCTGTTGGGTATAAGGAAAAGAGAAAGTTTCTCTTCGTTTTCTCAAAGTTCTCGTTTGTAACTAAAGGACCCTTTGCTCATTCCAAGCCACATATGGTCCGCAGAGCTACCCGACCGTTATATCATCATAAAGAAAAATAAAATTTTATTTTTAAATCTGCCCAAATTTTTCATTTTAATGGGGTAGGTTCAAGGGGGTGTAATTCACTCGTCGCACCTGGGGTTCGACAACTGAAGGTTTTTTTCAATAGTTTAGGTTCTTTAGAAGAAAATCGTTTAACATTTTTTTTCGTTATCATTTTCAAGATGAATAAATTTTATTGTTTATATAAGAATTGATAAAGAAGTTAAAGGGGTGAGTTTTCGAAAATTCGAAATTCTGTTAAACATATATTTTCACAAAATATATGTCCACCCAGAGCAATCAGAACGTAATTTCATCATAAAGAAAAAAAATTTCTGCTTTCACATTGGGTTAAAATTTTCATCATAAAGGGTTAGTTTCAAGGGCGTGTAATTCACTTGTCGCGCCTAGGGTTCGACAAGTGAATGTTTTTTTCAAAAGATTAGGTTCTTCAGAAGGCAGTCGTAAAACATTTTCTTCCGACATCTGTTGTAAAATGAATTAATTCTATTGTTTAAATCAGAATGAATGAAGGAGTAGAAGAGGTGAGTTTCCGAAAAATTTTTTCGAATTTTTTTCTCCGAAAGTTTTCGGAGAAAAAAACGAAAGTTAGACAAAAAAAAGACTAAACTAGAAATTTACTGCTGTTATTTGCTGTTAATTACAACAAAAATATTTTTTTACGTGTTACCTAATAAAAAAAATCTGTGCGAAAAAATTTATTTCATTTTTTTCCCCCTCGTACTCATAGTACTTAAAAATCTTTGTTGCCTTTGCTTTTCGACACTTTTACCCATATCTTTCAAACTGGTGAGTCAATTTGTCGCTAAGAAGTTTCCAAAGAAAGAATATGGTCATTTATTGAATTTAAAAATGAAAATATAGAAGATTTAACTAATTGTAAGTTGACATGAATTTAGAAAAAACTTCATAAACTATTAGTCCGAATCGAAAGTGCATTACCGCAATATTTATCATTAATTAGTTGCTAATAAATTAGTTTTGTTGTTCTATTACTTTAATAAATATGAGTCTTTCCTGAGTTCACCTAAAATGAGAAAAGTGTTTTTTTATACACTGCCCTGCAAAAGTAAGGAATCATTTGAGAAAATCATTTTTTTGTTCATCACTTTATTCATCGTTTTTTTGAGACAGTTTAGCGTACGTATTTGTATAACAAAACATTCATTCATACTATAAGGTCTATGGTCTCCCGCGGAACGCGCAATTAATAGTGTAAAAAAATGATGTGTACCATTTTTTCTAAGAAAACATTTGTTTATAAGAAGAGAAATTTGTGACACCAGATTTTCTAACATTTTTCAAATCAATACAAATTCCTAACGATTAATTTATCCTAAGAAAAATAATATACAATTTGGGGTTGAAACCCCTCCTCAAATTGAAGTACAATTAATTATTATTTCATGTAAAAATAGCAAAAGAAAATAATAAACTTAAAGATCAAAGAAAATGCAAGCAACAATAAAATAATGCGTTCACTTAACAATAAAACGAGTTTTAAAAAAAAAGTAGTCAATAAAAATGAAAAAGAAAAAAAGAGGCTAAGTAAAAATTATCAAAAAAGTTCTTACACAAATTTGAAGTAAACTTGAAGGACTTTAATGGTTCCGTTAGTTCTCAAGTTTGAGTATTCTTTATTTAAGGATTCTTGATTTAATGAACTTGAAAATATCAGTGGTCCTGGTTTCAGATAAATAATAATTACAAATGTTTGGCTAGGAATCGGCTTGAAATAAAAACTTAGAAATTTGTTTGGACTCAGTAACTAAAAAAAAAAAAAAACTAGAATTCACAAAAATGTTGAAAATTTAAGAAACTTCGAATTGTAGATATTCGAATTCCAGAAATTCAGACTGATATTCATGAAAATACCAAATCAATAAGTTTGACTTCTTTTTGCTATTTTGAAATCATTAACAACTGAAGCAATACTAAAAGTATTATAATTCTATAAAGAACTGTTTCATGAAAAATCTAAATAAACACGTACAATCTGTAAAATTAGGTATCGAAATACGACGAATCTTTGTGAATACTACAAAATGTTTCAAAATTTTAAACACTCTGAATAGTACGAAAATATAAAAAATCTATACAATATTTAAAATCTACGCAGATCTTATTTTCCTATACATCTTGAAAAATACTGAAGAAAATCTATAAAAATGAAAATTTTAGATCGTCGAATTATAAAAATCTATATTGTAGCAATCTGAAAAAATGAGAAATTAATGAAACTACTCGAAACTCAAAATCGTGATACATTTACTTTGGCGTCGTATTCTCGAAATATTAAAATTGAATTATAGAATATTTATAAAAATACCAAAAAAGAAATCAAATTCTTGTTGTAAATGCAAACAGTGATCCGAATTTATTAAAGCTGAAATGCAAAAGTCATATGTATGTAACAGAATTTATGAATTTCGTATTTATTTAAAAGACTTAGATTTTTTTCGTATATAAATAAATAGATCAAGATAAGACTACCATGAGAATTTCATTTTCATTAGGTGGATTAAAATAAGCTTGTCGGATGCAACCCGACACAAACCCAACGTTTCAACGTCAGATACGCGTCGGGTTCAGTTTTACCGGGCCGTAAAAAATTATTTGCTTTTTTTTAGTGGTTGTCGATGAGTTTCTGGAAAACTTTTTTTGTTGCAGTTTAGTTCGATACAATTATTTCTTTGGCAACTTATTAGCCAAAAATTATGAGCTACAGCTTTCGATTCAGATAAATGTTTTATAACAATTTTTGCTAAGTTAATGTGAACCTAACAAAAACTTTCGTTTTTTTTTTTTTTTTTTTTTAAACAAAAAAACTTAGGCAAAGGCACAGAAAGTCTGTGCTGTAACGTAGAACTACCTCAATCATTCATAAGTCTTATCTCGATAATTACTTCCACTAATTAAACAATCCGTGACGGCAATCATTTAAAAAATTTTGTTTTCTTAGAATTTTTTTTAACAACTTTAAAATTTATAAACCCTGTTTTTAATACTATATTTACATTAAAATATTCAAACCAATCCTACAAATCGAAAATAAAAAATTTTCTGATAATTTTACTTGATGTGAGCTACAAAATATTGAAATTACATATTTGGTTATTTGATTACTCTTTTTTGTATTTTTTTCATATTATAAAATAATTGTGAATATAAATAATTTTTCACACAGTGAAAAAACCCGTAAACTCTTGCTTCAACTGCATATTCAGGCATGCCAAAGGTGAACAACATTTTCAAAGTAAGCCGAAGGCGAGCAAAGTCAAGTCAAGGTGACCTTGACCCGACTCTAGCTTGACCTGACCTTAACCCGACCGTGACGTATATTCGTTAAGTTAGTTTAGTTTATGTTATGTGACATTGACTTGACCTGACTCTGATTTGACCTTGACCCAGTGGCGATTTAGGGGGCCCTGGTTTGACCAATTGAAAGGGGCCCTCGGAAAAAAAGGTCGTCAAACTTTCAAATTTGATGTCCGAAAAAAAAGGTTGTCAAACTTTTTTGAATCTGATTTTTGAAAAAAAAATGTAAAACTTTTGAATGAGTATTCTTTTGGGGGCCCCCTGAGTTGCGGGGCCCCGGTGAAGCTAACCTGTCAGGCCCGTGGTAGCTACGCCATTGCCTTGACCCAACTCTAATTTGAGCTTGACCCGACTGTGATCCGACCGTGACATACCTACACCGCCCACCATACCCAATACCACGGGTAGAGACTGAGTTCTACGTCGAAAGTTTTTGCAAGTTTTACACGACTTAGTAATTTTAAAATTTCCGCGATCGAACATTTTAGCTAATTTCGTTATTACATCATAATTTCATAGGTTTTTTTCACTGTAGAAATATAATAAGTTATTATAGTTTTGAAATGTAAAAAAGGCTGACATTCTGAAAATTCACTATATCTTGTAAAATTAAAATATTCAAGCAATTTTCGAAATTGAAAAGATATAATTTATAAGAAATATTTGAAAAGTTGTCAGACGTTTTGAACAGAGTTAGCAAGAATTTTAATAGTTAAAAAAATTAACTTTTTTTTTTCAATATAATTTATAACTTTCAATAATTGCTACAATTAAAAAATTTCGTGACATCTAGAACATTTCGCAAACGATAGGAAAATTCATAAATTATCAATAGCTCGAGAGAATGTTCGCAATCGGAAAATTTTAAGACTTATGGCAATTTTCAGCATTCTGAAAATTTGAAAACTTAGACAAAAACACAGAAAGTCTGTGGCGTAACGTAGAACTTCGTCAATCATTCATAAGTCTTATCTCAAATAAATTACTTCCACTAATCAAAAAATACGTCAACCATTAAAAAAATTTTATTTAGGTACAATTTCCATTGTTAAAAAAAATTGAAGGCGTAGCGAAAAGAAACAATGCCAAGTCAAGGTGAAAGTACAGTTAGGGTAAAGTCAAAGTCAGGTCGAGATGAAGGTCACGTCAGAGTCAGTTCTTTACTTTACCTTGACCCAACCGTGACTTATTTACTTTAAGATAGTTAAGTAAGGTTAGTTGAAGTTAATTTTGTAAGGTTAGATTAGGTTATCTGACTCTGACTTGATCTGATCTTGATCCGACTCTGACTTGACCTTGACCCAACCGTGATCCAACCTTTACCCGACCGTCATCCGACTGTGACATTATTTCGTGACATACCTGCACTTCCCCATATGCTCAATACCACGGGGAAAGGCGTAGTTGTACGTCACAAGTGGATGGCAAAATTTATTAACAAGTATATTAAATTCTAGAAATTATGAAAATAAAGATGTTTCGACAATATCAGCAATTTCACTTCAAAAATTTCATTTATTGCGAACACTCCGTGAAAATGTGAAAAATGTCGAAAATTTTGCAGATGTTGACTGTTTTTAAAATGGATTTCAAAATGAAAATTTTAAACCCTGTCGAATTCATTAATGTGAGTTAAATAATAGCGTAAAGCGGAAAAAGTTTTTACTAATTAACTAATTAACTATGAAATTTGAATGTGCAATCACCATTTTTAATTACAACAATTACTTATTGTCTCATAAAATTTCTTGTTTTGTTGCGATGTTAACATGGTACTAATTATGTTGTTACATGTATCATCGAAATGAGCAGAAAATCCTTTTAACGGTTATTGAAATATTGACATCTCAGTTACGAACTTCGAAAGTTTCGTTAAAATTCTGCTGTGCCTCAATTTTTACCGCTATAGGCAGCTGCCTAGTTTGCCTGTTCGGCAAATCCAGCCCTGCGCGTGGGTACCGTTAGACAGTATGTAATTTATAACAATAATAACAGACCACTTTTATAAGTTATAATAGTGTATGACCAGAGTAGTAAGAGTAAGAGTAAGAGTAAGAGTAGAACTTCGTTCCAGAAAAATCGTGCATTCACAGTATTAGTTTATTGTATAATTATTAAAATAAAAATACAAATAAATGCGAAAAATGTAACATTTTTGGCAGTATCCTTCATGTTTTAAAACGTTTTTTTCTTTTTCATCAACATCTCGCGCCACAGAAATGCGCATTAATTTTTTTATATCAACCCGTCAAAGTGCACTTATTTCATGTAGCATAAATTTAGTATATATACACGTATAAAAAGAACCGAAATTTTGCCTTGTTGCTATTGTAAATTTGTTATGTGTCAGAAATTCCACACGTTAAATAATAAACTAGGACATAATGTACAAAAAATAAAGGCCGACCATGAGGGGGGGGGGGGGGTGACGTCGTCGCTGCCGCGAGGGATAAAAGAGGATTTCTTTTATACACGAGTTTACCCATTTTGTCAGTTTGTTCAATAAGAAAATGGTTAGTATAATGGAAACATCCGCAAAGAAAGGAGCTCCCGTAAAAAAGGGATTAACTTTACCAGGGTATAAATATTTAGGACCTGGTAATAGTTTAAATTTGGGAAAGCCAAAAAATAAAGTAGATTGGATTGCATATTTTACTGATAAAGCATACGAACATGCAAGAAATAAAAATCCAATATTTGAAAGTGATAAATGGGCACGAAGACATTTCGGAAGTGAGTTCTATAATCATCCATCAGTTAGCGCTGCACTCGGTTGGCTTGGTATTGGTGCAAAGAATATAATAGAGGAGAACATAATTGGAGACTCGGTCTACCCGAGGATGGGAAAGCGTAAACACGATCCTAAAGCGAACTATAGTGACGCTAGTAAGCAAATCGGTGAAGAATGCCAAAAGTATATGAAAGAGACTGGTGTGAGTGGTGCAAAAGCATACGCTAAATTTAGAAGAAATTTTCAATCAAGATCTATACGTCACGAATTGCAAAATATTGCATATGCAGGACATAATTCCGGAGACAACAACAAAAAACAACGTACCGACGACATCGACTACGATATATCCGACCTCTTCGACGACATACCGGACATCGACGGTGCTCAACCAGGTACAAGTGGATTGTTACCCGGTGAAACTATTGGAGCTATGTCTTCTGATGATCGTATGGATATTGATCCTGTGCGTGTTCAAAATGTTCCGGCTGGGGAGTCATCTCAAGGCGTTGGGGGATCGCGTGCGACGGCATCGTCGTCGACAATATGGTTATCGCGAAGTGAAGGAAATTTATCTCGGACCATAACATTTAGAAAAGTTCGTACTTTTTATTCATACGGATATGCGTTTAATCCATTGATTGTAACCGGAACGCTTGATCATGGTATCATAACTACTCCATTAGCAAATTTATATGTCGATTTTTTACCATCTTATATGACTGCGTCTGAATGGATATCAATGCCACCTGGATCATTTGCGAAACAATGTCGAGAAAAAGTTAAATTTATTGGTTCAAGAACAACATTCGAAACTGGAACGACATTAAGTGGACAAGCTAACCCTGAACACGTACCAATTGGAATAATTTGCACTAACATTAACAATAAAATGATTGGAAAGAATATGATATATAGTGCTAATGCCGCTTCACCAATGATACCGTCCAGTGTCGCCGAGCAGAAAATGCAAAATGTATTAAATAAATACTATTTAGATATTCCATGTATGTTTATGGGTGTACCACGTTCAGCTCCGTCGTATTGGTGTTATCGACAAATTCCGGCGAATGAAACCGGCGATTATGCACATGAATTGGGACAACGTAATTTATCTGAATTAACAAAAAATTTTTTAATTAATTCTGCGGTTGAAACTATTGTTACAGATTATTCATATAATGTAAAACATGGTTTATTAGGTTTTGCTAAACAAAATTACATTGATACATCTATGAATAAAGAAACTATAGATAATATGTCTGGATTTTCTTTAACTTCACGTAAAATGCAACGAAAAGCAAAAATGAATAATCCAATGGCGACACTGTTAGATCCAGCTTCAGAAACTATTGGTGGTGTAAACGAAGATTTCGAAAGCAACAAATATTTAGGTGACTATATAAAGACCGTTCATTATTCTTTAATACCACACTTGAACATCCAGTCGAATACAACCCACGAGACCCTACAAATAACAGTTGCCGCTTTGCTCAGCCTCAGTTGCACGTTGGCATTCAAGCAATACCACAACTGAATCCAACAACTGAAGATAAAAATTTTCAAAATACCGTGGCATATTGGGAAGTTGAATACGAACTTGATGTTGAAGTTAATTATCATTCTATTTACGCTCAGGGTGTGCTATATTTGGACCCAAGAAACTTCATCTATTACAACAACGCAGGGAAAGGATATACAAGTGGACAAACATTCGCTGGACTTGATAACGAACATCTTCGTGACGTTGTGTCAGCATCGAAAAGACATACCAGAACCGATCATAAAATCACATTTGATTCACCGGCGAGCGGCACCCGTTCCAGGACGGCTCAGAGAAAGATTACGGGGCATAATAATGAACAACCAGAACAAACCACAAGTGTCAAACAATCAAGAACAACAACAACAACCATTAGATCTGACGACATTGAAAGCACAGACAACGAGTTTGAAATCATCAACGACGACCGTGGCACCAATCAACCCACACTTGATAAGAGTACAGGAACAACAAAAAGATCTGATTATAAGAACATTGTCAAACAAATAAAAAAATTATAAACAAGTTTTATTAATAAACATTTATTCAGAATCAGATATGTATACATCGGATGGTGTTTCATTTATATCTAAACTTTTTTCAATCTCTTCGATAAAATCTCCGTTGCCGTTTATAATTCTGAATTCTATTAATAGATATATAAAAGCGAGTGGATATGGTTTTTTATTGCGAAATATATCTCTTGGCAACAATTGCCAATTATACTTTGTCATGCGTGATCGAAATGCGGGATCGTTAGGGAATACATCGTTGTTCGTTAATACAATGACCTGTGTTTTATTCAATACTGTGTCCGCTTCATATTTTACTTTAACAGTCATGACATCACCGCCAAATAACATTTTCAATGTATCAAAATTTGCGCTCTCACACATTGATTCGTTCCACATTATAATTCGACGATTTACGCAGTCCATTAATAGAAATGAACTAAACCTATTAAAATTCCCAACCATTCCGAAATTAGCATAGAAATGTATAACCGGATCGAAAAATAAATTTTTACCACCATTTGGCACTAATTTAATGAGTATTGTATTTTTTTTGCCATTCTTTCGTTCGCATGTTAAAGTTAATATTTTTAAAAATGATTTTATTT
>JAPYZL010075173.1:0-13546 GCA_030522825.1 Platygaster orseoliae | reverse complement strand
TACATCAATGAGGTTCGACTTGAATATTATGTTTCTTAATGTAAAAACTACAAAAATGTAAAAAAATTGCTGGTGGCCGATGACTTTTTTTGCGCACTATATATGTATAATCTTTCAAGTCATACGATTTCTTAAAAATTAAAAGATTGCGTTTATGAAAAATCTGCACAAGTGGCAATGTATAAAATTACTAGAAAACAATAAAAAAATCTTGTAAATACTTAAAACAAAAGAAAATTCAAGGGATACATTAAAAAAAATTAAAATTAACGTAGGCCAAATTATCGTCACAATCTATAAAATCATCAAAAATCTATCGATATTTGCATTCTAGAACATAAAATTTTAAGAATTCGTTTATAAATACCTACAAAAATACAAGAAATCTAACAAAACACTAAAAAATCCTTTTGATTTTCATAAATAGAAAAAATGCGAGAAATACCGTAAAATCTTCATATACACCAAAACTATATTTAAAAAATTTTTCTTAACAATATCATTTTACGAAAAATAAACGGAAGTGATAATGATAAAAAATAATGCATAAAAATAACAATACTGAATCACAAAATGAGTAAAATTCAAATTAGGTTCAGAATTTTAAGTTTTTCTTTCTCAAAATAACAATTATTCAAACTTGAAATGAATTCTTTCTGAAACTAAATTATTATACAGTATATAGTCAAACATTTCCTGTAAGGATTAATTAGGAAAATCAATTTTTTAAACAGTGATTCTAAAAAAAATACATAGATCTTTGAAAATTCTAGAAGAATCTGAAAATTTTGAAACTTGGAAATCTAATTGTAAAAAATTAAGAAAGAAATTCATAAAAATACCAGGAAATCTTTCAAATCATATAATTTCTGAAAAATTATAAAAATTATTGAATTCTATGAAAGGATTGCGTTTTTGAAAATTCTGCACAAACGGACATGTATAAAAATACTAGAATACGATAAAAAAACTTATTAATACTGAAAACATAAAAAAATTCAAGGGATGCATTAAAAATACTTAAAATTAACGCAAAATCTATGAAATTATCAAAAAGTTACCGATATTTGCATTCTAGAACATGAAATTGTAAGAACTAATTTATAAAAATCCACGAAAACACTATAAATCTAAAAAATACCAGAAAATCATTTTGTATTTCGTAAATAGACAAAAATGCGAGAATTACTGTAAAATCTTTTCATATTCGAAAACTAATTAAGAAAATTTTCTTAACAATATTATTTCACGAAAAATAGAGAAAAGTGATAATAATAAAAATATTATTTATAAAAGTAACAATACTACTTAAAAAAATCAGCGAAATTCAGTACAAGTTCAGAAATTTCGTTTTTATAACTCAAAATAATTATTATTTCAACTTGAGAAGAATTTTTTCTGAAATGAAATTACATTAACTGGACAATATATAACCAAATATTTTCAAAGCAATGAAAATATTAAATGTGGCCAAGAATGATAAATAATAAATAATATAGCCAACAAGAAAATTTCAACCCGCCATTTTGTCGATCATTAGCATTGCAGAAAAAATTATTTACATAAAAGTGCCTAATTATTTATTTATTTATAGACGAAAAAACCCCAAAATATTTAAAACAATTGTATATTATCGAACAAATGCTATATTAATATGAACATGAAAATATTAAATGTATGTTATATTAATGTTGAACATTGGATGTTGTAAATTTAGGATTTTTTGTTTTAAAAGTTCTATTTTTATACGTAAATATGTAGGCAAAACCAAAAATTTTATACTGATACAGAGCCGAATAACGGATTATGGCGTAATGGAAAGATTTTCGGCAGGATTTAAAAGTGAGAGCACCCAGTTGCGAAATTCCAATGTGTGGATAGACGAGATCGAAAGCTGTATTCGAGACTAGGTCATTACCGTCTTGTGTCGATTTTTGACCTGTTCCAAAAAGCGAACGTGTTTTATAGATAGTTTATGCGAAATTTCGTAGTTAAACTGGCATGGGCACATCAGGCCATCAAGATTGATCCTTTTATCGCTGGGTTCGAGTTATAATTCTGTCTCTTCGGCAATTTTTTATTATTTTATATTCTTTTTTGTAGAGTGTCTTTTCAGTAACGTCATTTACTTTGTTTTTTAATTCTATTTATGACGCAATTATATAGAATTTTCTTGAGGTGGAAATAATGTTGGTAACACAGTTATCCCAATGGAAAATAATGAACCGAAATTCGACTACTTTACAGCATATATGTAAAAGGGTTTTTCTTAATTTACAAAAATGACGACCGAGAAAAAATCGAAGTCAGTTACATGTCAGTTCCATGACTATTACATCGCCTTAATGTGATGCCCACTTGAGAAACTCCTCTTTCAGACGTTTTTCTAGCAAATAAAAGTAAGATAGTATATAAATGTTTAAAAAGACGAACTCAAAACAGAAAAATCTCTATTTCCCAGGTGAGAAGAATTGGCACCGAACTATATCGATCGTTGGCAACGCTCAAGCTCGGGCGTTTCCGGGCATGCTCGGGCCGTAATCCCATGCTCCAAGGGCGCAACAGTCGGCACTACCTAACGTAACTCCAAGTGATTTCCGGCGAGACGAATTTTAAGCGGATCATGAAGCCCTGAGACCGGCTGTACGAGTTTTCCCATTTTCTCGATCCCGCGAAAAGTCAAAAGAAAACGACAAACGAAAGAAAAAACAAAAAAATAAAATGTCGGTGTTACGTTCTACCGGTGAAGTGATCGGGTTTCTGTTGATCTCGATAGTCGTGATATTGGAAAGCATCGTCCGAGCTATAATACCAAAAAAATATCGGATGAAAAGTGTCTCCGGGGAAATCGCCCTAGTGACAGGCGGTGGAGGCGGGCTCGGCAGGCTCATTTCTCTCAGGCTTGCCAACCTCGGCGCCATCGTCGTCGTATGGGACATCAACGAGACCGGTGAGTTTTCAGTTGGCTGCTCTGTAGCAGCGTTGCCACGTTTCCCGAATTAATGAAAAACTCGTAACATTAATTTTCATGATTTCTCGACTCTTTCGAGCCAAAAAAATGTTCATGCCTACAACGTTGACAAATCACACGAAAAAAAAACTAATCCAAAAGAAAATTGCATGCACTCTCGCGGATGATAGTCAATCGTAGCCGGCTTCATGGAAAGGCTTTCGAAATGACAATTTTCATGCGAGATACGTTCCTTTAATTCCATATTATATTGTATGGCATTGCCATAACGTAGCGACGTGAAAGTCGCGGAGATTTCGCCCGCGAATGTGCAGGCCCTAATCGCGATTTGCCGTTCCGTTACGGGCATTAACATTCCTTCTGTAATAAAAGATTTTTCGTAAGACGTATATCTTGCGCAATTGCCGCGTGCGTTCATACGCATAGGATTTCTGCGATTCGCCGGAGGATTATGATATTTCGATACGCAACCGTACTACGCCAAGTGAAACATATGTACATATTATACACGGGCTTCGCAATTAACGTCGTTCCATTTTTCAAACTACATTCCTCGTCATTTCGCGAGTACGCGCGAGCTCGATCCTGACTGAGGACATTCCGCAATTGGATTTACGACGAAACTTGGCTTACTTTCGAATCAACAACTTTTAACCTTTACTTGACCCCAGCACGCTTCTTTTGTGCCGTGAGATTTTTTTCCGACGTCCCCCTCGTCTTCGAGAATTATTATTGCAAAATCGCTGCTGCAAGTTCTTCCGAAAAGGCGCCGCCGTCGGATAAGCAAATGTCACTGATGGCAGCTTCTTATCATCGAGTAAGGTTGATTAAATGACGTCTTGTATACTTGTGCATACTGTTGGAAATTTGTGTCTTAAGTTTTCGAATTGGATTTTATAAAATTAACAATAACAATGAAAGTTATAAACAACTGACTGGTATGACGATGGATATTGACTAAGGGGGCTTCTAGAAATTGACTGTGATGATCATTTTTGTTCCCTCCCGAAGGTGTTCTATGTTAGTTCCTGTATTAATAATGCATCAAAAGTGTAAAAAATTTCATTGTAATTTAAATTTCAACATAATTGTTTGTTATTCAGTAATATTTTATTATGTTTTATTCATTATCATATCAATATTCTAATGATTTTTAAAATAACTTTTGATTAAAATAAATATTACTTACTACTTCTTATTGTTTTATCGAAATTTCGCCATATACGAGGGGCTCCGCCCCCTGAACCCCCCGACGTTCGCCCTACCACCGTTTGGGTTAGGCTTGACTATTTCTTCAGCTAACTTATGGAATTTCACTAATTTGATGGTGAATCACTCACCTACTAATTTAATTAGAAAATATTTTACTAATTTAAACTATTGAGTTTTTTTCGTATGGACACTACTTAAGTCATGTCAAAACTGCATTTCGAATCCAAAACCATGCAAGTTTCGCAAATACATAAATTCCACGAAATGGCCTATAATTCGCTTTTAATGAACGCTCATTGAATGATGGAAACGAGAGTCATATAACGTCGAAAAGTACTCGAACGTGCACGGCATTTCAAATAATAATATTTGTACTCGTTGTAAATTACGCGCTCGTTAAAGCGAGAGTAGTGTTACGTGATTAGAGAAATCACTTGTCGGCGCATTTCGTTCAGGGTCACTTTTCGCGATTCAGGGTTAGCCAACGCGTTTCTTCTCGTTCCGGTCAATGATTCCACTCACTGTGCCCAAGACTTTGTGTCTTTACGTTTCGCAAATTGTACTACTATTATCATTACGCCAGATGCAAATCCAAGTTGACGCTCGTTCACTTCGCGAGTCACTACGAAATTTATGGGGGGTTCCAGTTTTTAAACATCGAATCGAAACTTTTCCTCCGCATTTTTATGAGGAAAGAAAAGTATTGCGTTCCGGAGCGAAATCTTGCGCTGATTGTAACTCGATTTATCTCAGTTGTGAAATGCAAAATCCAGGGAAAATTACAAATTTTTCTGAATTGACGAAAATCAAGATCACCATACAAATCAATTATGTAAAAAATGTAAAATCTAACAGGATATATCAAGAGTTTAATCGAACAAATTTCGTTGATTGGAATAATTATCTTTCGATGCTGATAAAAATGTAATTTCAAACAAAAACAATTAAAAGTAGTGCACAGGAATGCAACATTTTATCACTGTCATTGACGTGATTTACTCAATGAAAAAAATGAAACAAAGTGTTGAATAATTCAAGATTGTGTCTTACGAATCGCGCAATGATAAGGAAATATCGATAATGTGTTTAATCTAGATGCAGATGCAAAAGAAAATAGGTTGTTTTTCATGTTTTTCAATAAGATGCTGAGACCCTGGATTAAACTGTTTTTTGCACGTGGTTTTTAGAAAATTCATCATCATTGAAGATTTATTCCTTAAACATGGCATACAAAAGATTGATAATCTTTTTTACTATTTACGGTTTTTTCATAGATTTTCCTACATTGTTAAAAAAAATCGTGAAATTTCCATACTCATGTATCTATTATGCAGGTATGGAAAAATTACATACATATATGATATATATAAAAAATTAATATATATCTGTATGTGGAAAATATAAAAAATATATATAAAATACTTTTTTTCCATGTTACACCAACGTTTACAGAATAAAATGTAAAATCAAATATATTATCAACATAATACATACATATTTGTAGGATAAAAATTTCATACACTCTCAAAAAATATTACACAAAAATGAAATTTTACCATAACTTAGTATGAAAAACTTTCGAGTCGTTCACGAAATAATACTATGCAGTAGTAATAATACTATACTTAGTTTAAGATTTTTCTTTTTCATGCTTTTCATCGTTTTTGACAACTGGACAGATTTTCTGATTTTATTTTCGATTTTTAGACCTCAACTTTTTAAAAATTTTTGAGACTATTATAGTACACAGATTTCAAGTATTTATTATTCTATAGTATTGAAATTTTCTTGTTGGCTATATCATTTATCATTGTTAGGAATATTGAATATTTTTATTGCTTTAAAAATGTTTAGTTATATTGTACAGTCAAACATTTATTATTATAACTTCATTTCAGCAAAAATTCTTCTCAAATTATAATAATTACTATTTTGAGTCAGAAAAACTGAAAATTCACAGGACTTGTTTTGAATTTCACTGATTGATTTGATTAGCATTGTTTTTTTTATGGATTATTTTATTATCATCACTTTCGTCCATTTTTCGTGATATAATATTGTTAAGAAAATTTTCTTCATGTGGTTTTTGAGTATGAAAAGATTTTAAAGTATTTTTTGCGTTTTGTCTATTTACGAAAATTAAAAGGATTTTTTAGTTTTTTTTTTTAGATTTTTAGTATTTTCGTTCATTTTCAAAAATAAATTCTTAAAATTTTATGTTCTAGAATGCAAATATCAGTAAATTTTTGATAATTTCATAGATTTTACGTTAATTTTAAATATTTTTTATGCATCCCTTGAATTTTCTTATTTTTTCAGTATTTATAAGATTTTTTATGGTATTCTAGTATTTTTATACGTCTACGTTTGTGTAGATTTTTCAAAAACGCAATTTTTTCATAGAATTCAAAATTTTTTCTTATTTTTCATAAATTGTATGACTTGAAAGATTTTCTGGTATTTTTATGAATTTCTGTCTTAATTTTTTTCAATCTGTTTTCCAAGTCTAAAAGTTTTCAGATTCTTATAGAATTTTCATAGATCTATGTCTTTTTTTTAAATCTCTATTTAAAAAAATTGATTTTCCCAATTTTTCCTTATAGGAAATGTTTGACTATATACTGTATAATAATATAGTTTTAGAAAAAATTCCTTTTAAGTTAGAATAATTATTATTTTGAGAAAGAAAGACTAAACATTCTGAACCTAATTTGAATTTCACTCATTTTGTGATTCAGTATTGTTATTTTTATACATTATTTTTTTTATCATCACTTTCGCTTATTTTTCGTGAAATGATATTGTTAAGAAAAATTTTTCATATAGATTTGTGTATATAAAGATTTTACAATATTTCTCACATTTTTTGCATTAACGAAAATGAAAAGAATTTTTTAGTGTTTTTTTTTTCAGATTTCTTGTATTTTCGTAGATTTTTATAAATAAATTCTTATAACTTTATGTTCTAGAATGTAAATATCGATAGATTTTTAGGATGATTTGGTTTGTATTAATTTAAGTATTTTGTATGTACCCCTTGAATTTTCTAATCTTTTCAGTATTCATAAGATTTTTTAATTCTAGTATTTTTATACATCTCCGTTTGTGCAGATTTTTCAAAAACGCAATCCCTCCATAGAATCCAATAACTTTTATTATTTTTCAAAAATTGTATGACTTGAAAGATTTTCTGGTATTTTTATGAATTTCTGTCTTAATTTTTTCCAGTTGCTTTACAAGTTTCAAAGTTTTTAGATTCTTATAGAATTTTCGTAGATCTAGGTCTTTTAAAAAAAAAAATTTTCCCAATTTTTCCTTACAGAAAATGTTTGACTACATATAGTATAATAATTTAGTTTCAGAAAAAATTCCTTTGAAGGTAGAATAATTGTTATTTTGAGAAAGACAAACTAAAAATTCTGAACCTGATTTGAATTTTACTCATTTTGTGATTCAATATTGTTATTTTTATGCATTATTTTTTTATCATCATCACTTTCATTTATTTTTCGTTAAATGATATTGTTGAGAAAAATTTTTTCGTATAGTTTTTGTGTATATAAAGATTTTACCATATTTCTCACATTTTTTGCATTTATGAAAATCAAAAGGATTTTTTAGTGTTTTCTTTTTTTAGATTTTTTGTATTTTCGTAGATTTGTATAAATAAATTCTTAAAACTTTATGTTCTAGAATGTAAATATTGATAGATTTTTAGGATAATTTAGTACGTCATAATTTAAGTATTTTTTATGTATCCCTTGAATTTTTTAATTCTAGTATTTTTATACATCTCTGTTTGTGTAGATTTTTCAAAAACTCAATCCTTTCATAGAATTCAAGAACTTTCCTTATTTTTCAGAAATTGCAAGTATGACTTGAAAGATTTTCTGGTATTTATGTAAATTTCTGCCTTAATTTTTTACAGTTGGTTTACAAGTTTCAAAGTTTTCAGATTCTTATAGAATTTTCTTTCTTTTTTCTTTTCTTTTTTTAAAATAATAATTTTCCCAATTTTTCCTTACAGGAAATGTCTGACTATATACTGCATAATAATTTAGTTTCAGAAAAAATTCCTTTCAAGTTAGAATAATTGTTATTTTGAGAAAGCAAAACTAAAAATTCCTAACCTAACTTGAATTTTACTCATTTTGTGATTCAGTATTGTTATTTTTTTATTATCATCACTTTTGTCGATTTTTCGTGAAACAATAATAAATTCATCTTGAATTTCGGCAAGGGTTTAAAACCCCCAAACCCCCTTTTTCCTACGCGCCTGCCGACTGATAAACTACCATTATAAACATCATAATCTATGTACGTTTTGAGGAATAGCAGTAATAGAATGAAACTTGTTATTATCTTGTTACGAAAACAGCAAGCGTTACATCCAAAACTCGTGCACGCAATATTGTAGATCTGTACAACTCAGACTTGATGATGAAATGCCCAACAAGTTTACGGTTAAGATCAAAGAGTTATGCGATTGATGCATCATTCTAATGATGGAACCGATTGCAATGATCGCAATTAGCTGGTACTCCGAAGGAATGATGAAAAATGACGAATGACAAACGCGTTTTCCACAGCCAAGTTCGCGAGTTCAAGAACGAGTGAAACCAGCCACTCGATCACGATACGCCATTCATTTCTTTCTGAATATCATGTCACGGGGCCCATTATTACAGGCCCTCGCGTATTTTGGGCCACCGAACGACGAGAAGAACTTTCTACAAGAAATCTAGAAACTTGTTAACTGTTTTGTTTCTGAATTTGCAAGTTTATCGGTCACAAACTGTATAAGTGTGTAGTAGGCGTGCAAGGTATATAACTGAAACTGGAAGATGATTTATGGTGGCGTGTAATGCATGAACGTTCTCGCAAGATTGATGAGACCTTAGCTACGTAATGCTCACGTAATCCTCACGATTTCATGACCAAAGTTGCGCATTTTTCAGGTATTTCAGTGTATGTTCTTTTAAATTATATTATTATTTTATTTATGTTTTACTTGAAACCAAAAAATGCCAGGAAAAAGCGGTTCCACGTACGAAACCCGTAAAAGACTTGTGAACTCGTTGGGTTTCGTTGCTTTTTGAGTGGCAGAGCATGCAAGAAACTCACATTTTTCTTTCTCAAACGAGCGGCCTCGTCGAATCTTGCCGCGGTATCTTGTTGTGCAAGCCCAAAGCTCAGAAATTGTATACGCTCGAGCGTTTGAGCAATCCACCGCGGCTATGCGGTCTGTGTACTTTGTAATGTACGACATATTTGCAAAGGTCCTTATGCGACTGCATGACTGGGGCGGTCATTGAACCCAAACTCAAAAACCCAGTTATAACTGCACTGTAAAAGGTAATCGGAATTTTTTCGTACTTGTGTATATGGAAGTTATCCCACATTGTATGGGAATTTTAAGAATATGGAAAATCCCCTATGCAAGTACGCCACTTTTCCCACACTGTTAAAAATTTCATTAATTTCAATCAACATTCATGTATGATATTTACATTAAAAATAATAAACACGTGTATTAAACTCAGACTAATTAACTTATCTATTAATTTCAATTAACGCATATTAAAATCTCTCAGTATTATATCAAAATTCATAGACTTGTAAATTGTATATTATTTATTGCATATTGTATATTGTATAAAAAATTCAATGAACTAGTCAATAAAAAATCAAGAGAGTTTATTAACCTTCATCAACTTTGTATGTTGGTTTTCAAATACGTTTATGTAAAAAACTTCCAAGACAAGTTTGTTAAAATTAATACAAAAATTTCTAACAGTGCATACTTTTCCAAAAAATGTTATACATGAATAAGAAAAATCCTACACATGTATTGGAAATTATATGTAAAGTATGGAAAATTCCTGATTCATGTATAGGATAAAAACTTTCTATACTGTATTGGAAGTTTTTTTTACAGTGTGTGCAAGTGAAATATCAACATATCGGGAGGGTATCTACTCCGCATAAATTTTTTGTGCATTGTTAACATTGTGCATATATTTATTGTGAATACAGATTTTTGTGCAACGGTCCATTGTCCACATTATAATTGTTTATATTCATAAAAAAAAAAACAATATCTTTGTTTAGAATTATATCAACTTGTAATAAGCAACCTAAAATTGACGAATACTTCTTAAGAATGCAATTATTGATAATAATTATATCATGAAAAATTTCTTCATAATTATCAAATAAGTAATTAGAAAATACTTGTAAATAATACCAATACTTGCTTGTGTTGATACAGGGTGTATCAAAATCCCCGTACCAAAAAAAATCCAAGATTCCTTTTTCAATTTCGAATCAAAAAGTCCTTTATCACTTTTTACAAAACTCAAAATCAAAAAAGTTATTCAAGTTTGAAATTTAAACAATAAATGCGCTTTTTTGACAAGCGGAGATAAAAGCTATGAACCAAACTCTAACCAAATTTTCTTCAATTTTTTTGAGCCGAAAAGTCCTTTGCTACTTTTCACAAAACTCAAAATCAAAAAAGATATTCGAGTTTGAATCTGAGAAATATGATCGGTTAATACTTTTAACTCGAATATCTTTGTGATTTTGAGTTTTGCGAAAAGTGGCAAAGGACTTTTTGACTCGGAAAAATATGAAGAAAATTGAAGTAAATTTTGATACGTGGTTATTATCCCCACTTCTCATAAAAGCGCGTTTATTGTTTAATAAATTTTTTGATTTTGAGTTTTGTAAAAAGTGGCAAAGGACTTTTCGACTTGAAATTCAAAAACCAATATTGGATTTTTTTTTGGTACGGGGATTTTGTATAAATTTGACCCTGTATAAATTTGTATATGATGTACCTTATGAAATTCTTATAAGAAAAAATTTTTTGAAATAGCAACATTATAATAACCTTATAAGCAAAGTTTTTTTCATAAAATTCTTTTTTCTGTAAAAATTGTTGTCTGTTTAAAATTTATAAAAAAATTTATTTTATAATAAATATGTCTATTCAAACAGTTTTTCCAAAAGTGTCTTTTTAAATTTTTCAGATTACATGTTTGTATTTTTTCATTTCAGTTTTCTTTATTCTTCGTTTTCAATGTGAATATTCTTTTAATACTGTTTTTTAAATGAAATTTTAGGAAATATTTTACACTTAAAAATTCAATAAATAATGATATTTCATAATAATAATTTTATATTTTTTATAAGATTTTGAAATTTTGTAAAAAAGTGTAACTGGTTTTTACAAAGTTATTATAATGAAAAATAATAATAATAATAATAATAATAATAATAATAATAATAATAATAATAATAATAAATGTAAACTGCGTTTTACAATATTTTTATAATCTTCATAAGAAAATTTTTTTTATAAGAATTTCATATGGTCGACTTTTAAAAACGAAATTCTTATAAGAAATTTCTGATTCTTCTAATAATTCTGCATTTTTTATAAGAAACCAAATCACTAAGAATGCAATTCAGTTTTTTTATCAATTGTTGCAACTATTTTCTTGTATATAAAAAGGATTTCAATTTGCACAAAAAATTATACACAATCGACCACTGCACAAAAATCTGTATGTACAATAAATTTATCCAAAAAGTCAAGAATGCATAAAAAATGTATGCACAATAGATACCGTTTCCACATTTCACATAAAAATAAACATATGTTTAGAAACCACAGGCAAACATTTTTATTCAAAACCCAGCTGATTCAATCAATTCTAAATTATTTATTCAAGTTCATCCTCAATACGATTTTTTGCTTTCTCGTCGACTTGGGATTTAAAAACATGAGTTGTAATTTGATTCACCAATTGACATACATCGATGAAGAAATTGACAGTTCATTCATAACTTCGCCAAGTTCGTGTTGTAATTTTGGGGTGGCAGACAATTTTTAATGGATAAAATACAAAAAAATATCTGTGCATTAATGCATTAATTCACAAAGTGTAGTTTTACCAGAGAGAGCACACTGAAAACCTGATTTGGTTCACTTTCATAAATTTGTAGTTCAGATAAAACAAATGTTGTTTCATTCAAAAAAATAACTTGAGTTTGTTTTGTGTTATTCAAGTAAATCAAATATTCGGTGAAATAACAACCAAACGTTTGTTTGAGCCAACAAAATTGGTTTTTCAGCACAATGTCCAGGCATTCTGAACGGCAATTACCTGACAGCGCAATTATTCACCGTAAAGCCATATTTGGATAAGACTACATGTCCCGCGCGTCCTTAGAAAAGCAAGTGAAATTTTCATTGAATGTGACGTTAACGAGCCGCTTTTCATTCCAATTCCAGGCATTTCCGAAACGAAGAAACTCATCGAGGCGGCGGGAGGAACCTGTTACGGTTACGTTTGCGACTTGTGCAACCGCGAGGACGTGTACAAAAAAGCAGCTCTTCTCAGCAAACAAGTCGGAAGGGTGCGTTTTTTGCTGACAATTATTTTCCACTCAATTTCAAGCATGTCATTTCTTTGTTTCGTCCATTCATTATGTCTCCATCACAGTATGATTTATTTATTCGAGGATATAGGAAAATTTCATAACTTAGATTCAAACATTTTTTTTCAATCTAATTATTTCAAATATTGGAAAATCAGAAGTTTATTTGTATTTTCCATCTCTCATCAGGCGTATACTATAGTAGAGTTTTTATTTTCAATTTAAAACAATAAGCTACTGCAGCAAAAAAATTCATTCTGTCAAGTTGTGACCGTGTTGCGACCGAGTTCGGTCGCACTTCGGTCACACTTTTCATTCGACGATTTCTCGTTAAATAAGTTATGAAAAGCATCGAATTAATACACATTTGAAATCTCAGACATTTGCGAACGAGTTGATGCATACGTTTGCTTTGAAATATTTTTCTTTGCGAAAAACAATTAATCTAAAAAAATTGTGTTCACGGCCAAAATTCGAGTACTTTAGATGATACCTAAGTTCAAGACGAATTTTCATTGACTGGCTGCAAAAAAGAAAAGAATAATTACATATCTTCATATTTTCACCAGTTTTGCATCGCTTAAAAAGCATCTGTTTAATTGCAGATCATCTGAATAAAAAGCTGTCACTCGCCATGATTTTCACGATTGACAGCCCTGCTTTATGTATCATCTTTTTACTGCTGCAGTAAATTTTTTTTTTGTACCTTCCCAAAAAATTTTCAATCACTCATTTTCTGATGCACGAAGTGAATTGTTTTTGAGGTCACAGATTACTTTTCACAAAACCGTTAAAAGTGTCATACATAGCTGATAATAATCCGAAAATAGCCCGCGGGTATGAGAGACATTACGAAAGTCGGCATTACGCCATGGCGGCGCAATATAGCGTTGTATATATATATATATATATATA